>JAUPMG010057098.1:0-13668 GCA_031762675.1 Pachysandra terminalis | reverse complement strand
GAATGTGGAGCACAGAATGAGTTTGGAAATTGGAGGGAAAACGGGAGCAAACAAAATAACGTGGAAAAACAATAATGAAAAACGCCGTTAACGGCGTTAGTTTTTTTTTTTTGAATAACACATGGGTACCCTCAGAACTGGGTACGCTTGTTAATTTGCCTTGGGTACCATTTTGGTATCCACGTGGCAGCAATCCAACGGTGTCGTATGGATTGCTGCAATTCTTAAGCTGTAGAGGATGCGGGCCCATATAGAGAGCGCGTATATCTGACTAGTTTTCTATTCAACTTTCCACAGCGTTTCCTATCGTAATCGCGGGTCCTACATACTCGTGTCCTTTGAATGTAGCTCTAGTGGAACCAACCAATCAGAGACACCTCAGACACGAACGCGAGTTTGGATGACTACCATAGTCTTGACTTATTGAGTGCGTATCTTCCTTGTTACTGCAGTGTCTATATTCGTTTCTGAAATACCAAACCTACCCTGACTTGCTGATAATTGTTGGAATTTGTAAAGGCTGCGTTTAGCCCGGCTTATACGAGTGCTTATTTCAGCTTTTTAAAATTAAGTGTCTGGTAACACCTAATGGGTAAGGAGAAGCTCCCAAGCTTTTATCCATTAGGCTATTTCACAACTTTAGTAATATTTTTAGAATACCTATTTTACTCTTAAAAAAATAGGTGGAGGTTGTTGGAAAAGGGATTGAGGGTTTCGGTCGACTAAGGAGTGGACCGATTTTTTCAGTCCAGTCGGCAGTCGACCGAGGAGGAGGAACCGATAGGTTTGGCCCTGTCGGGGGCAGGCTGAAAGGTAGGGATCGAAGGCAATAACTATGAAATCTTACAGATAGTTTGTTTTAACCCTAATGAGGTTGTGTGTGGTGGTTATAGCCCAGAATAATGTGTGTGTGATGAGTTGTGCAATAAAGTGGTGTGAATGCCATGATTTACTATTTTCTATGAAATGAGATTGAGTGCTAGAACTTATAAGAGAATATGTGTTACTGTTCTGACATGTGCAGCATGTGTAGATGGAATTGAGTATGTATATATATGTGTTGCATGAGATATGCATGAGTTATGAAGAATGGTCCATGTTTGTGACCAACATGTGCATTAGATATGCTTGAGAATGATGGAATGTGTATGAATGATGTGTGATGTTATTATTATTTATTTATGTGGTGAGGATTATCCCACTGTGGACTCCTAGGGTATGAATCTCTGAACTTGGTATTGATATGTGTTGTAAAGGACGATCCCGACGCAGACTCCTTGGGGTGAGAATCCCTAAAGTTGATAGGGACGATCCTGATGTGAACTCCTTAGGTGTAAATCCCTAAATTTGGAAGAAACAAAATTGTCATGGGAATTGAGCCATGTGGGTTGAAAACCCTACAAAACCACGATGTACACGTGGGATGTGATGTAATATGAATGAGTGAGGAATGTCAAATAATTGTTTACTTGGAACCGGCTGATCACTGGATTTGCATTAATTTGCATTCATAATGTGAGTGTTGCATTGCTTGTTTTCAATCATCATATTGCATAGCATCCATTCATTTCATCATTTATCATTTTCTGCATTTTTATAATATTCTCTTCTTTTATTTGTTGTTCTCAATATCTATGAGCAATGTGAATGAGTTACTAATGCCTATGTTGTGATTGAGTGATCATGATTGTGAAAGATGAATGAGAAGTCATGCGATTAATGTACATCATGATATATGTATATGGCTGGATTTATTATTGATAATGCGAGACATAGGACTATGGTTTCCTACTGGGCTTCATAAGCTCACACCTACATGTGTTATTCATCCAACAGGTTAAGAAGATGATTCGGAGCGAATGATGCATAGAAGGATAGAGTTATTAGTTGTTGTTTTCTGATTTTTGTTATTTGAAAATGTAATAGATTAGAAGTACTTTGAATTTGAATTTAGTTTCTGGTTTGGTTTGAATTGATGTAATGCCAATTGAATTATGAAGGATGGTTTGGTTTATGATTAGATTTTGAATGTATGTTTATTATGTTGAATTGTGGTTGGTTTTCGCATGATCCGAAGGTCGCACCTTGAGATCCTCGAGATTAGATATCTCAGATCCGTTGTGTAGACAGATCTGAGATATCTGATCTTTGCAGTTCCTAGAGACTTGAGCTTGGCACCTTGGCAGGGTTATCATCATCTTCAGTCCCAAATCCATTTGAACCAAAATTTTCATTGAAATTCCTCCAAATTCATGAAATTACCAAAATACCCTCAATGGATCCCATACACTTCGGCGTTCCCCAAATTCCATTTTTGACACCATAAATGAATTCTCGGCTGAAAATATGTTCCGTGTATGTTATCGCCTAGTTTCGAGATCATAGGAGAAAATGACAAATTTATCCCTGATGTTATTTTGGGTCAAATTTGGGACTTCTGGATATCGGAAAAATATTCCGACTCCGCGGATTTGATCTTTTCATGAGAAATCTTTCCAACGGCTATAATTTGGTCAAAATCTAAGATTGGTGGTGAGAGGTGTATTTTTAGTATTTGATAAATAATTTTTAAATATATTTCAAGTAATTAAAAATAGAGATTAACTTAGCTTAGATTAGTTGTGATTAACCTAGAATTTGTTTTAAAACACTCTAGAAGATTAGGTTAGATAAATAGATAAAATTGAGATTAGGTTAGATAAATAGATAAAATTGGATTAGGATTAGTATGTTTAGGATTAATAGAAAATTGAAGAAGAACAAACCGTAATGGGTTTTGTACTTCTTCCCACTTTCATAAGGTTTGAAGAGAAGAAGATAAAAAGATAAGGGAGAAGATATTGAGGAAGAGAAGGAAAGAATATAAAGAGATATGGGAGAAGAGGAGATCGATAGCTGACAATTTCACCGGTGATTTTAGCCATGCTCGGCTATAAGAAGAGGCGCGATCAAAGGAAGAGAGGGGGAGAGAAAAGGGAGAGAATTTGAAGAAGGAGATTAGAGTTTTTTTGAGGATTTCATCTTACAAAATCAGGTTCGTCCATCCTATCTTCTTCTTCCTTCTTTTAGCCTGCAAATCCATTCAATCCAACCCCATTCACCTCTACCAAACCTCTGCAAAATCTAAACCCCATATCCCATTCGAAATTCAGATTCAAGCGACATCTTGAAACTTCTTTACAAACCCTTCCAAACCCTTTTCTTTTTCTCTTATTTAATCTATGAAAACCCCATCAAAATCTGCACTAAAAACTCCCAAAACCCATAACAGAGATTGTTTTTTTTTTTTTTTTTACCTGGAATAGATACAGTCTAACCGCAGCAATGCCGGAACCATCACCAGAGGTCGAGCTCAAGCTGCAGGTGATAGCAAACTCAAATCAGAGTGGGATGATTTAATTACTGCCACACGCATTACAAGTAATTAGTTTTAGTAGCCAATTTTTCCTTTGAATTTTCTGTAAACTTGTTTCTGTGAATTTTATAGCTATGGTCTCAATGGTTCCCTTGTGTAGTGCATTCGGATCTGTCTCAGTCTAGTATAATTTTATTAAGGATTTTGTTTTATTCATTCTTTGTTTTGGGCTGTTACATATGGTAATATTTTTCAGATTACATTCATTCTTGTAGCTGTGCTACATTGAAGAAGTAATTCATCATATCTATTTTATGATTTTCGGTTTCAGCTATGGAGGATATAACGTGCATATTTTATGACCTATTCATCCTAATAGTTTTGTCTTCTCCTTTTTCTTATTTTCTGTTTTAGGTGCATGAGATAAATATTTAATTGTAATCTATTTTTAATTAGATTCTCAAAAGTGGTATTTGCTTTTAATCTATTTTAGAAGAGATATATCGGATTAGCATTTGATTTTATTTCTTTATTAAATGCATGAAGTTAGGTTTCTATTTCATCTTTAGGTTATCTTAGTTTTATTCATTTAGGTCTTCTAAATTTTTATTCTTTAGTAATTTTTATTAATTTGTTTTGTAGATTTATTTATTTTAGGGTTACATTAATTAGAGATCTTTAGGTCTTAAGTCATATAGAATTTTTTATATTTTAGAACTTTCTTGATTTTTCTATGTTCTTTTTATTACTTTAGGATTGTATTTTAATTGGCCAAATAAACTTAGACCAGGTAACCGGTTATACCGGAGGAGAGTGGGTGCCTAACACCTTCCCACTTTTTTAACTAAACCTCCCTACCCAATCTGGTTAAACCTTGTTTAAAATTATTTTTGGGTCTATTTCGAAATTAATTGACCTACTTAGGTGACCATTGACACCTAAATCCAATGAATGGTGAAGACTCCAATGAACCCGATCTATCTAGGGTCCACTGGACCCAGGGTAGTTCACACGTTGCGTGACATCTAATTTTCTAGATCCTTCGGTTAACCGAAGGGTCCTCTTCGGTTTGAATTACAGAACTCAGGTTTGTCTGTTTTATCGTTCCTCGATTAACGAGGGGTTCCTTCGGTTAACAAATGGGGGCTTCGGTTGGTCTTTCGATCGACTGAAACCTCTTTGGTTACAATTACAATAACCTTATACGATCTCTGTTATGGGTTATTCGGTTAACCAAACAGCCTCTTCAGTTAACCGAAACCCCTTCGATCGACTGAAAATCTCCTTCGATCGCGGTTGGCCTTCGGTCTGGCAAACGGAAGCTACGAATATGGGTTTTCCAAATCTAATTTTTAATCCGATTTAAACTTTTATATATTCTCTTCGACCCATCGTTGTTTACCTGTTAGAATACAATAATAAGCACCCAAAAACAATGATGATCTCAATGTATAGCTTCACAAACGATACTCTCATGATCACCAATCCAACTATGCACTGTATGTGCTATTTCTATAAAACAACTACGTTACTTCTTAAATGAGGTTTCTCGACAAACTTCATTCCAACGAGGACAAATCATAGCAACTCTGATGCCAATGAAGGTTGTAAACGAATTGGATCATGTACTTCGATGCACATAAACATGGATATACAACGAAAGACCACTATTGAACTGAATGTCGTCCCACGTCAGCATGTGTGATTACTAGAACCACACACAGTAGTGTCGAAACTCAATCGACCAGATCTCAAGTATGGAAATCTGTAGCAAAACCAGATCTCTAATGGAGGAAGAAGATATCAAGAGAGAGAGAGAGAGAGAGAGAGAGAGAGAGAGAGAGAGAGAGAGATTCTCAAGGGTTGAATCTAATGTATGGAGCCTTGGGAAAGGTAGAAGGAGTCTTCTATCTAGAGAAGACTCAACTCAACTCCACATTGGACTCTATCTTCTAAACAATAGGAGAGAGTCAAACCACACTTAGTCTCTCACTGAGAATGGACATCCCAACCATGTGGGGACCCGTCGCCCAACCTAGTGAGCCAACCGGGTCAACCCAACAAATAAAATTCAACAAAAAGGTTAGATGATTATCACTAGATCAGGTTGATTTAGGCATTTGACTTTTAGAGTGATCATGGGTCTTGGCAATGGACATTGAAAAGAGTTGCAAATGTTAAACCTGTGTCAGTCATGGAGAACCCTGATTTCACCAGTACAAAAAGAAAATAAAACCAAATTATGATAATCAAGAGATTGGAGTGTTATTATTTGCTTATCATCATGCAAGTTTTCGTAAAGCTACAAGAAAGTTATGCTAAAGGATGTCAATACCACAGACCAAGGTCGAGAGGGATACCTTTTTTTTTAAAGGAAAGTCCCTCTAGGCAGGAATATCCGTAAAGGCACTCCAACGGTGGGAAGGGGTTGGGCAAAAACCCCGACCAGTATATTAGAAATTAGTTAAAAAAGTATACAAATAGGGGGACATAAAACCAAACCCCAAAGTAATGTTTATCAACTAATAAAAGATGACCAAATAAATAGCCTAAAAACAATACAGGAATTATCCTCTAAAACTACCCAATCCAACACTGTCACAATTGACAAGGTGGCAAATATCCAAGAGAAGACGATGTAATGAACGAAATATCTAATCCGTATGAACCGAACAAGCAAGCTTGTAAAGTGCATCCGCAATCTCATTTCCTTCTCTAAACACATGACAAATCATGGGATTAAGCGCATAAAAACAAATTTACAAGTCTCAATCCATTAGAAGTAAGAATCCAAGGAGGCGTCTTTCCTTTAGCCAACCAGTCCACAATGATTTGAGAATCAACCTTGATAAGTCATGAATTATTACATAATAAACCCTTAATCACACGACTTATCTGGCATTTTCTTATATTAAATTCTTCATTATACATAGAATTTGCCAATTTTATTTTACCAATGCATTATATTTTAAAAGTCCCATTTATAGTTAATTTATTGGTGCAGAGACACTTTTGAGACAAATCCTGGTAAAGAGAATTCAGACCCAGATCGGGTCAGATCAGGCTGGTCAAATTTAGCTCAAAAGAAATCAAATTAAAGACAAATGAATAAACTCGATCCGACACAACCAAGACCAGCCGACCCCGACCCGATAACCAAGCCGGTTCAGCCCATTCTCCAAGGTCAGATTTACTTGGAAAGAGAACCAAAATTAGAAGGAGCCGTTGTTGTTTGTGCGTTTGAGAAGAAAATGAATTTGGAAAGAAGAAGAAAGGAAGCATCATTGGAAGTGTTGATTGATTAATGCGATTAGTAGTGAAGTGATAGGAATTTTTTAACCTAAATGAGTTTTATCAAGTATTTTAATCGATAAAATTATGCATACGGAGATTTGTTTTATTTGGGCATTTAAATCCCTAGATTGACCTACTTGCCGTTTGTTCGATTCGAGTAGTTCAGGAGGTCGAAAATTTAGAGGGTTTCATTGTGTATGCAAGAAGTGTCCCGGGACGACTACAGAACCACTTGAATACCCAAAAGAAAATCCATAAAATTTTGAGTTCCGCGGTACTCGATCGATCGGACGAATGCAACTGGTCGATCGGTGAGGGTTCGATCGACCGGAGCACTGCGGGTGGGGTCCGGTCGCATAAAAGATAAGTTGTCTGTTGTTGGTCAGTTGACCGGTGAGGTTGGTCAGTCGACCGGGTGGGAGTTCGGTCAACCCATGAACCGACCGGTTGGTCCCGGTCGCATAAGTTTATGTTTTTGAGTCCATTTCCCCATTTACTTAAGATATTGGATGTAAGTATGGAAATACCCCCATTTGGATTCAATAAAATACTCTCGGACCCTAATTCTGGATGAGTAAAAAGTCAACTCAACAATTTTAGAACAAAATCCGATTTTCAGGATTTTGTCAAAATCATGATTTTCTAGTAGGGACATTTTTGGCCAACATTTTGAGGCCCATGATTATTGTACTATCTAGTGATATCATAACTTGATTAAATACCAAAATTCTGGTACAAAAAATAATATATCCTAGTCTTTAAAAATGTTTTAGTGAAAAATCAACGTTTTTAGACTTAGTCAAATTTTCACTCTACTACTGGTTGGACTCTGCCCTTATATGATTGATTTGACTTGTGTGTGATGGGATTTACATGTGTATATGGCTGTACGTGTAGACCTGAATGAATGCGATTGTGATAATTTTGATAATGTTATGGTTTGTTAAATAACTGCGAATTAGTAGAATGTGTAAAAGTGATTTGATATGGACGTTGGATTTCAGCAAGGTGTGATATGCATGTGTGGATGTGTTGAGCATGCGATTATATGATATAGTAAGATAGTCATGAATAACATATTCGGGGTGTTAGATGATTATGCATATGATATATGAGATGTGAATGTTGTGTGAACGCAATGCATGTACAAGGTAAGTACTGTGCATGGTGTTGATTGTAAGCATGATTACCATGTTTTTATTAATGATAACATGTTATGCTTAGACGTTGCCTGTTCACCCTAGGATTGGTTGGGTGAAAGGACCTTGGTAGGGGCATTGGAGATGTCATACCATTTGGCTTAGCTTAAGGCTATTAGGGTCATCACGAGTTAATAGGCGTGAGAGACCATAATGCTGAGTAGTGGTACATTAACTAAGCTTATGAAGCTTAGGTGATCCATTATAGTTTTGAGTCTGCTTAGTACGGATGGTCGGCTATATTTTGGGTTGTCTGGCTACCATGAATTGAATAAATGAATTAGGTAACTTCATGTGGCCTACTAGGGTAGTTGTGTTTGGCTTTACCTTAATGCTCCATCTACATTTCATTCTCTCACGAATGACATATTTTGGCCACATCTGCGCAAGTTTGTATTGGTGTTTTTTGACGATATTCTTATATATAGGCAGACACTCATAAACCATGTGCAGCATTTGACTATGGTGTTTGATGTGCTACCTCTCAACCAACTCTTGGTCAAACGGTCGAAATCCATCTTTGGAAAAAACTCATTGGAGTGCTTGGGCCATATAATATCAAATCAAGGTGTGCAAGTTGGTCCAAACAAAATAGAGGCCATAGCAAGCTAGCCTAAACCAAAGACTCTCAAAGGCTTTCGAGTATTCTTGGGCCTTGCAGGTTATTATTGGAAGTTTGTCAATAAATTTGGAGTCATTGCCAAACCACTTACTGAAATGCTCAAGGAGAATCCCTTTCACTGGACTGAAGCTTCGGAGAAAGAGTTTGAGCAACTAAAAATGGCTGTCTTCCACACCTATATTGGCTTTACCGGATTTCTCAAAGCAGTTTACAATTGAATGTGATGCACCTGGCTACGGTATTGGGGCAATTTTGTCTCAAGAGGGCCACCCTTTCACATTTGGCTGAAATTTAGCCTTGCTAGTTTATGATGAGGAAATGATCGGTGGCATAAAATTGGAGGCTATATTTGTTGGGCCGTATAATTAAGATACTCACAGATCATCGCACCTTACAGTATTTTTTGAACCAATGTATCTCCACTCCGAACCAACACAAATGGCCTATTGAATTATTGGGATACGATTACTCAATTAAGTGTAGAAAAGGAACTCAAAATACAATTGCTGATGCATTATCAAGATGTGAAGAACACGCTTCTTTAATGGCTATTTCCAGACGTAATTTTTCTTTCATGTACAATCTCATAATTTCCTGTCATATTGATCCAGATCTTTCTCTTATTATTCATCAATTTCAGGACAACAATTCATCTCAATCTTACTCACTTCGCACTGGTGGACAATTCGGATTTCTACGCACTTACAAGAGATTTAATTGCAATTTCATGTAGCCTGGATTGTGAAAGGAGGTGCAACATTTTGTAGCAACTTGTGATACTTGTCAACGTCAAAATTGTGAAGCCATCTCTCCACTAGGTTTATTGCAACCAATACCCATTCCTATGGAAGTTTGGCTCGGTATCTCTATGGATTTTATTGATGGACTTCCACCATCCGCCTCACACAATGCCATTCTTGTTTTGGTAGATAGATTTTCGAAGTATGATCATTTTATTACTATATCACATCCATACTCTACCTCACAGATTGATGAAATTTTTATTCATGAGGTTTTTAAGTTACATGGCATGCTTCGTTCTAACATCAGTGATTGAGATCCAATTTTGGAAGGCTTTTTTCAACAGTCAAGGTACTCAATTATGTTGAAGTTCTTTTTATCACCCTCAATCTGGTCAGACAGAGGTCATTATCTACGTTGTTTTACCGGTGATCAGCCTGCTATCTCGGCTCGGTGGTTACCGTGGGCAGAATGGTGGTATAATACAACACTTCAATGCTCTATTAAAATATCTCCCTTCGAAGCTTTATACAATTAACCCTCTCCTATTATAGCTTCTTACCTTCCCTCTCCTATTATAGCTTCTTACCTTCGCGGTTCAAACGAGATCGAGAAGAGACTATTCGTTTGCTCAAACAGAATCTTTCTACATCTCAATCTCAAATGAAGTTGTTTGCAGTTGGGTGTTCTTACGTCTTCAGCCATACTGGCAGCAGTCTCTTGCTACTCATGTTGCCCACAAATTATCTCCACGATTCTACGGTCCTTTTCCAAATTTTAGTTCGAGTAGAACCGGTTGCATATAAGTTGGCCTTGCCAGATTCATATAAGATTCATCTAGTCTTTCATGAAGAAAAAGCTTGGTGAACATGTACAGGCCTCACCCATCTTACCACCTATAACTGACTCGAGGTGCACATCTTGGGTTCCAGCCAAAATTCTAGATCGTGGAAGCTTTAAACGTAAAAACCAAGCTGTTAACTCGTTTACTCGTGGGAAGGAGAATCAGTTAGCCATTCCAATGACACTAAAGAATATAAAATGAGACATATTATACATGTTTACATGTGCATGCATGTATCATATAGAGAAAGCAGAAGGACGAGAACTGTGCATGTTTACATCTAGCAGCAACTTTTGCCGTTTTCTCAAAACCTCGCTCCTTAAGACTTTCTTCAATTCTTCCACATCCAAATATCAGCAAAGCAGTCGGGGTTGTGCAAAAACAGGAGGGTGCCCAAATCGTCAGCCATATAGTAGCTTTAGTTCTGCTTTTTCCCGCCGGCCAGAATACGTGAGATCTGAAGCCCTCGGCTGAAGGCTTGGTTGAAGAGCAGCCTGGTTTGGAATTCTGAGACAAATGGGAACCAGGCTAAGATGGCCACCGGTGCAAATATCACCACTCCCATCATGTACTCGTAGACCCTCGCTAAAGCTTTGACAGATCCCCACAATCCAATGGCCTTCATTACTGGTTTGCATGCTTGCGATATCTGCACATCCAAATAACAAAAGTAATTATCTCCACAAGTGCAAATTACCAATTTAGTAAGATATTTTCATCAGAAAACTATGGAATCCTTATAAAATGAGCTTTTTAGTCAGTAATAGGTGAGTCTGGTTCCTTGGGTTGGCGCCATGTCTAATAATCTGTTTGAAACATTTGGACACAAAGGAAAAAAATAATAATAATAAAGCAAGCTGTCTACAATAATATTCACCATCCAACAGAAGCATGACCCGTGCAAGGATCAATCGATTAATGGACTTCCAGGTTCTGACCCCATTTGAGTTTTGTGGGCTATCTGAACTGAATGATTTTTGTTGATCGGGATCGAGCAATAATAATAAAAACAGTAAAACGAAGATCAAAACAACGCATCCAGATATACGTGGTTCGGCAAAGTCGACATCCACGGTGTTACAATCCTAATGGTCAAGGGCTTAACCGAATGAGTTTCCACAAAGTCCTAGGGCTTTTGGAACAACGGTTAGGTACGTAACAATTGGTATCAAAGCTGGCACCACGTCTCGGGTTCAATTCACGGTGAAAGCTAATTGCAGCAGTCACAAAAATAGAGAAAAAAAGGACCTGTTGCCAATGTGCTCCGCCCCATGGGCCGCCCCCACAGGTCCCTCCCCCCCTTGGATCTAGAGACTAGTGAATATAAGCCACCCACTATCTCTTAACAATTTTACTTAAGATATACTTTTCGTAAGGGACTAAGTAGCGAAATAATTCTCCAACCTGGCAAAAAATTTCTCCAGAAAAAATATGGCGATATCAAAATTTAAAACCTTGCAAAGTAGACATCTCATCGATAAAAGAGAGCCAGTGAAGATATGAACTGAACCTGTAAAATAGCCCATCCCGTCGGTAGGAAGGCCAGAAGGCTGACAAATATGTCTCCAACTGTGAGATTAAGGAATACAAACAGGATGACAATGGTCACTATTGACCCAATAAACAGGAACAGTTTGAGCAGTCTGAACATCAGCTGGAAATCTGCACTAAACTTCTTCCCACCCATGGACACAATCTGAGGTTAAAAGAAATTGTTGCATTTAGTAAAACAAATATAGAATGACATAAAAACTGAAGAATCAGAATTTCTTCCATTTGAAAATTCCTTTATGTGCAGGTTCATTATTAAGCTATGAGAACTAACCTTCAAGATGATCATAACAGCAACGATCACCAGCCAAGACAAACCATAGACCTGGAACCATAGTAGCAAATTAGAGTGTATTTTGTATTTCTGCACGGAAGTTTTGTAAATCAGACTCCTAAAGCTAGGGCCTAGTATCTCTATCGAAGGATTCTCAGAATTTATATATTTCTTCAGAAATCCAGCTAATGAATTCCTTCCTGAAGTGCCAACTGATTCAATATCAACCCAATTATATGATAACAACGAATGGATGAGACTTTTAAACAACTAAACAATCATCAATCAAGGAACAATGTCTGTTTATAAGGTTCATTAAATTTTATGCTACACTACTATATGGTCCTTGTGGGTGAGGTCCTGTATCCGGGGTTACCCTGTCTCCACTAAGTGAGGTCGGGTTCCACGTCACCCAAAAAAAAAAGAAAAAAGAGGATGTGCCGGGGTGCATGTTATTTGCAAATGATGTGGTTTGGTAGACCAAACTAGAGAAGGAATTAATGCGGAACTAGAATTACAGAGGGATAACTTAGAATCAAATGGTTTCAAAATAATAAGACTGAGTATACATATGGGATGTAGCTTTCGCACAAACAGTAATGGTGGTGAAGTAATGATAAGAAATTGAGAACCGAGAGATTCCCAAAAGTAATCAATTCTGTTATTTTGGATTAATTAGTTATAAAGAAGGGCATTGAAGAGGATATTGCACATAGTAGTAGAGCTAGATGGCCTAAGTGGAAAGGTGCTTCTAGGATGTTGCGTGATTGACGTATTCCAAGCTAAGGAAATTTTTGTAGAACAGCTATTAGGCATACCATGATGTATGGAGAAGAATATTGGCAACAAAGAAATAACACATTCAAAAGATGAGTATTACTGAGATAAGGATACTGAGATGGACATATGTAAAGAATTGGAAAGATAGGAGAAGGAATGAATGTATCTGAAAGCGTCTAGGAGTAGGCCGAATAAGAAATAAGATTGAGGAAAATAGGTTAAGATGGTCTGGGCATTTAAAATGAAGACCTAGGGATGCACCTGTAAGAAGGCATAAGGAGGTGCATATTGAAGATAAAAAGTAAGAGATGCCAAAAAAAAAAAATCTAGACGAATTGGTCAAAAATGTTTTAAAGGGATGGCAACAGGATATGCTTTTGACAAACCCTATAGGAGTCCATCCTATACCAACCCGCTCCTAACCTAGATATCACAGGGCAGGATGACTCTAATTTAACATATATTATGAATAAAATACAGTTTTTAAGTAAAATAAATAAATTTTTAACATATTTACTCAGAAAATATATTATTGTTATTATGTAAAATATATGATCTAACTTTAGTTGATGGAAGTATAAATATAAATTATTAGGTAAAATATATATGATTAACCTTAACTTGAATGGCAATGGCGCTGGTTAGGGACGGGTTGGGTCAAACTCGAATTCCACCAAATTCGATATTTGGCTCATCAAATCCTCTCCAATAGGGGGAGGTGGGCTACCCATTTAACATGCTCCACCGTCATCCATAATTTAAATAGACATAATCTGACAGAAGCTATGGTTTTTGACAAATTGGGATGGTAAACAGGATTCGTGTTGCCAACCACAACTAATTGGTATAAGGAATTTTGTTGTTGTTATGCACAATGTAGTTACCAATCTAAAAGGACGATTAAAGAGAGAAAATAATAGTGAACAAGAGTACACTTACAACAATGCTTTTATTGCCATTGGCCACATGTAGATGATACACAAGTCCATACTGGTAGATAAAGAAACG
>JAUPMG010057087.1:0-13669 GCA_031762675.1 Pachysandra terminalis | reverse complement strand
GGTCGGGTGGTTGGGGGGGTGGGGGTGGTGTTGGTGGGGGGGTGGTGGTGGGGGTGGTGGTGGTGGTGGTGGTGGGGTGGTAGTGGTGGTGGTGGGTGATTTTGGTGATAAGAGTAGGGGTTAATAAAAACGGAATTAAAAGGGTAAATTCACATTGTTTTTTAACACCGTCAATGAAACGTTACTTACAAGAGGTGTAAGTGACTATTCAGAAACCTAGATGGTGTTTCTGCCCTTGTTATAAACCTGAGGGGGTATAAGTGAAATTAACCCTATATTATATTATACAAGAAATAGCAATTTCAATGGGTTGATCCGGATTGATCCACAAGGTGAATCAGTTTGACCCAAATCCTCTTGGATCTTCAAGAGACGAAAGAACTTCTCAAAAATAAAAAAATGAAAGAACCCAAATCCTAGTCGTGGGAGTTTTAATACGTCTAAGACATTGGGATTTAATAGTACCAATTGATTCTCAACTCATTTGAATATTTAGCAATAATATTATAGTTTTTTCTTTATTTCAGGGTTATTCATAAGTCATAATAAATTAATATTATTTATAATAAATTATTTACAAATTATTAATAAAATACTATCAATTTTGTGTTTAGCTTTTGTGTATTTTTCTATGAACTTTCTCATATTTTTCATAGTTTTGCTATTTTATTATATTTTTGTATCGCCCAGTTGGTAACTCGAGCATGGTTTCAAGGATCAGACTAATCCAGTCTGGATCAGCCAGTCCATACCGAGATCGGCCAAAACCGGTCCGAACCCAAGCCACGATACAACTATTGTATCAACTGGGTTTAGATCTGTAACAACCTGAAAAATTTTAAATAAAAAATTATTTTATTAATAAGGTTATAATAATAATTTAATAGGATTCTAATGTGAATTACATCCCTAAACACTTTTATACATACAATATATTAAAATTAAATTAAGTTACTATATGAGGACCTTGATCACACATCAAAGCATAATATATTGTTTAAGGCTTAATTAATTAAGTATTAGACTTAATTAATTAGTCTTGTGCTTAACTTAAAGGAATTCAGTTTATTTAATTAAATTAGGCTTAAGTGATTAAGTATGGGTTTTAATTACATTAACTAATTAGCTTAATGGGCTTAAGTTATTCCTTAAGGCTCAAACCCATAAATTAGACCTTAAAATTATAGGAAATTCGTTTTTAATTAATACCTTCTAGAAAACTTGAGTTATAGCTCAATTAGAAATTCCTAATAGCTTAAAATAGAAGCTAAGTAGCTGTATTATGACTCTAAATAATTTCTAATACCTAACCTTATAAAAACAAGACCTTTAGGTCAATCTAAACTTAGAAAAATCCTAACAAACGTAGAAAGACTTTGCAAGAGGAGATATAATACTTCAAAATCCTAGAAGCCTAGAAGATCAAGAAAGAACAAGAACTAACACGAAGATTCTACAATTCATGTGAGCTTTCCTTCATTGTCTTGTGCATTTACTTATAGCCTAATGTTATAACATGAAAAAAATCTTGTGATTAATTTGTAAACCCTTCCTCATGTTCTTATAAATAAAACCCAGAAATAAAGATAGAAGTTAGAATGATAGGGGTATGTATTAGATAGTAGTTTATTTCCTCATTAAATAAGGACAAATTGTACTTTTATTTAAATATTTATTAGAATTAATGAATTACTTTCCGCTTATGTTTTTATATTGCTTATCCACTCCCATAGGGATATGGGGTGAGAGTTACACCTTAAATTTACGGATTCAATTAAGATTTCTAGGTTTAGGATGTAATAGGATCGGACCGATCTAACCGATACTGATCTGGACCAGCCGATCTGGATCGGTCAAGTGACTTGATCGGCCAATCCAAAGTTTTTCTTCTTTTTATTTTTATTTTATAAAACTAACGATCCAGTAGGTATCGGCATGGATCGGTCCGATACCGACCAATCCCGACCGGTATCGTTGTTCCGGCCGATCCAATTTTTTTTTCTTTTTTTTCTAAAAGAATGATCCAACTTTTGGATTGGCCAGTATCACCGATCCGAATCAAGATCGGTCTGGGCCGGTCCAATCCAAGATCCCGAGACTTAAAACCCTGAACTCGAGCCGAATTAAGTAGTTACTCGGATAAATAGACTCCCGATGTACCAGGCCTATCCGAGTTTATAAATACTGAGTTGTTACATGACATGTATATCTGATGAAACTACTAAAGTACCCTTGAAAGGGTGTGTACATAATCCATGCATATCCTTGGGAAAGTACATGTGGACCGATAGAATTTCTTTTTATAGAAAATTTAAAAAAATAAATAAAAGTGGAAAACAGAAGAACATTCTGCATCACAAGTATAAGGTCAAGGGATCAATCAAACCTATATAGCTTTGTAAATTATTGAGGAATGGGAATTTGGGAGTAATCCCAATTGGACAATGAGTAAGCCATGAACTGTGGAGGGTACTGAAAAGCGGGGCCTATAGGGGCCACATAGTCTAGAGCATGGGACTGGTCTAGAAGCTGAACTGCGCTTGTATCTTGTGATGATTTGTTTGTATCCCGCAATAAAGCATTTGAATTCTGCAATAAAGCGATGATGAATCATCACGGAATACAAACAAATAATCACAGATACAGCCACTAAACCAGCTTTCGTAGACCAGACGATGTAGCGCCTTGAAAAGCAAGCGAAGGTGGGGTTTGGTTTTAATTCTCGAAAGGATATAGATTGGATAGAGGTTTATCTTAATCCACAAATCTCAACGTGGAAACAAATTAGAGGAAGGAACATGCACATGGAGGGGTGGGGAACTTGTTTTTGAGTGCACATGGAGCCATGTGGGTAATCCCTCTTGGCCCATTTGCCCCCAAAAGCAGAAAACTCACAACACATTGCACACTCGTGAATCTCTTGCCATGGAAGAGGGTCTCTTTGGTTTCCTTTGAACACTTTCTAGAGAGAGAGAGATTTCACCACGAGAGGGATTTTTCGTGAAGGTAATCAAGCTGACCTTCCAGGCAGCTCATTAGCTTGATTGGCAGAACTAAGGACAAGCTCCCTTACGTTCAAAATTTCCGTATCAGTCATATTTTTGGTGAAGGTAGTCAAGTTGCTGATTCTCTGGCAAGCTGGGCATTTAACTACCGTAGATCTCATAATTGAATAGGAAATAAAAATATTTCTCAATGCGTTATTAATGTAATCCAAGATGATATACTCGAAAGGGCTTCGGCCAGTATGGTCCATAAATAAAATGACATTTTACCCAAAAAAAAAAAAAAAAAAACACAGAGAGAGAGAGAGAGAGAGAGAGAGAGAGGTAGGTAACCTAATCCTAATAATAGGGGAAGGATCTTTAAGTGTTGGTTGAGTGGTTGTCATCTTGTCTTTTGAGAAGAAGTTGCTGTCTTTTATGGTTGACTCTCTCTCTCTAAGCTGCAAAATTTTAACTTTTTTTAAGCTAATTTCTGCCATTTTTTTATTTAAATTAGATTCCAATCCACCATTGAGCTATGGTACCAAAAAATTCTTTTAGCCGTTAGGAATTGTGCAATAGTACCAGAGTTTTTAATAATAAGATTAAGTCATTTATATTGTAAATAATGATCCAATTAGTTAATTGTAGTGAATTATTATTTTTATCCGAACATGGTATTTGTTATATACCCTGATACCATTCGGCACATGACATATCAATATCAATATCATATATGTATAATAAGTGCGCTTCACATCTACAAAACAAACATGTCTTACTGCATGGTGGTAGAGTACAAATTAAATACCCTGTTTGGATATAAAATTATTTTCTTGAATTACTTGCATTTGTAGTCTTTAGAGCTGACCATTTGTGACCCATGGCCCGCCACGTCCTCCTTCATGCCTAGGCATGAAGCCTGGCTTATTTTTTTTTCTCCTTTCAAAATTGTCAAAAACATTTTTATAGATATTTATGTAACTGAACACTAAACTAACATGGTATTATAACATTGGTATGTGGAGACTGAGGCATTCGGGAAGTACTGATGATCCAGCCAACGACTTTGTCAGTCGAATTTGATGCTGAGCTCATGAGGGTTGTATGGGGCAGAGCTCTCGGCTCGAATTTTCTAGAGGTCGAAAGGTATAATAGTATATTCATTTACTGTTATGTTTTGCCCTAACTACGGGATAGTTATCACACTTTTCGTGACTGCTCTATGTAACCCTTTTTTCCGAGCTTTAGAGAATATTAAAATCCGGTGTGCATCCATGAACGTAGGCATTATTTGCCAAACCACGTAAATCTGTATCTTGTGCGTGCTAGAGTTCTTCATTTTGTTTATCTTTCTTTTTTAACAATAACTGCTTAAATAAACAAATATACCAAGACAATAAAACGTACGCATGTGCTTTGTACGTCCCCACGGCTAATTATTTTTAGATTAATATAAACATATATTTCTTGAATGGACTTGGTTTAACTTAATTATGATAATTTTTCATTATCAAAGTGCTTATGTAAATAATCATGTACTGTCCACTAATTAAGCATGTCTTATAGTAATTATTTCCGTGATTACATAGATTTATTAATTTTCAAATATGCTAGACGTGTCACACACTAAACAATTATCATGTGATTATTATATTTATTTATATATATATATACACATAAAATTTAGATGTGTACATGTATGTATCCTAACTTAAAATTTCTGTTTATGTCAAAGACAACAAAATAAATTATCAGAAAGGAATACAAGACCAATGTGTTGTTAATTAAGGTCCCTAAGGATAATATATTTTAATTCACAAATGTTCTCACAGCATTTCTTTAATGCAAAATCTAAGGCACATGGCTTAAGAACACATAAGGGATTTTGGGCTCCATATTGTTACATGTTATTTGATTTCAGAAATGATTGATTTTACCAATAATTAAATGGGTCATATATATATATATATATATAATCTGGGTGTTCGGACAGCTTGTGCGCATCACGACTAATTTCTGGAACCCTGAAGTGGTCTCGAGTGAAATGGCCTCCTGCAGAATCGAACCCCAGACCTAGTGCTTCATGAGGCACCAGCTACAAATGACCATTGGGACAATCCCAAACGTCAATTAGGTCAAAGTTTTGAGAATTAAATATTCAAATATGATGGCTCAAAGTCGTGCAATTATTCTAATATTTTGCATGAAGATTCTTTTAAGTGTAACCCATTTATTGGTGGATCCTCATCTTTTATACGATCGATACCGGTATATTTTAAATTTTAGGGTTTAATACCTTAACTTTGGATTAAGCCACAAACCCTAGATGATCCTTTTTATTTTTTTATTCTTTTAAGGATAAGTATATTATAATATTTATTTAAAAGCACTAAAATAGACTTAACCATTGTAATTGGCTCATAGCTCACATGTGCATATAATTAAGGTTGTTATCAGTCCTAAAGATAGGTTGATTCCATCCCTTATTATCACCTATTTAGGTGTCGCATATTATAAGAATGCCCTTCCAAGTTTAAAGACCAGACCAGAGTACTATCGTGGATTAACAGCACGGCAACATTGTGATTGGTCCAATCACCGTTAACTTTTGATCGCTGAGGATCTTCGGCGAGCTGGTGAGCTGACTCACAGGAGTCTCTTGAGCTGTGAGCTAAACCATATGCCGCCACATGTCCTAGGAGGTAAAAATGTGGGCCAATTAAAAATGTGGGCTCCCTAGGTTCATTCTTTTCTTAGGATTTTAAAAGGTACAAGCCACCTTTCTTTATTGGCCAACCTTATGACATGTGTGGACATGTAAGCCAGCTCAAAGGAGATTCCTTGTGAGCTAGCTCACATAAGATCCTCACCCGTTTTGACCAAGTAAAAGGCAGAAAGATTTGTTCTTGCGGATGTGTAATCCCGATGTATAGAACCGATTGGTACTTAGATAAGATTTTGGTGGAACCCACACAGATTAATTCAATTGGGAGGCACGATGTATAGAACCGATTGGTACTTGGATAAGGTTTTGGTGTAACCCACACAGATTAGCTCAATTGGGAGGCACAATGTATAGAATTGAAGGTCCCAATTTCGAATCCCCAGACTTACCTGATCAGTCCTTGTGGGTGGAGGTCATGTATATGACCCTATCCCCCATTAAGTAAGGTAAGGGGTTCGACGTCAAAACTAAAATAAAAATAAACCAAATATCAAAAAAAAAAAAATTGGTTTGATACAGTTTTTGCATTTCAATTTGGTGGGATTAAAACCCAGTACTCCATTGCCATCCCTATCCTGCAAACATTATGTTAGGGTGTGGAGACTGTTGGTTCGATAGAGCTTGCTTCGGATCGTATAATCTTAAATCTTTTAGAGTTAAGGATTGACAGTTCGTAGGAGAGAGAAAATGTGTGAGAAAGATCTATGTAACCTCTGTTTTTATTTCTACAGTTTGTAACAAAACCTAAGGCTGCGTTTGGTTACCGTCAAAGTGCGTCAAAGGAAAAAGGAAAGTGCATTTTTTTTTTTCCTTTAATTATTTGGTTTGCAAGAAAAAGAAAATAATGTGAGTCCACCATTTTCTTAAGAAAAGTTTTAGCTCCAAAGCCTAGTTTTGTTTTCTCGCTCACATCATCCAATTTTGCATCATCAGAATGCAAATTTTCTCTTCCCTTTCCTCTGCTCTCTTCCCCGCTCTCTCTCTCTCTCACCAACTCCTCTCCCTCCTCTCTCCTTCTCTACTGCTGCTGCAACTGCAGCAGCAGCTCCACCCTCCACCGCCACCTCTCCCCTTCACTCTCTCCCTCTCTGTTTCTCTATCTCACCCTCTCTCTGTCACTCTCCCCTCCCTCTACTCTTTTCCCCGCTCTCTCACTAACTCCTCTCTCCTTCTTTGCTGCAGCATGCAGCAGTAGCTCCACCCTCCACCATCACCTCTCCCCTTCACTCTCTCCCTCTCCATTTCTCTCTGTCTCACCCCCTCTCTCTGTCACTCTCCCCTCCCTCTGCTCTCTTCCTCTCTCTCTCGCTCTCTCTCTCTCTCACACCAACTCCTCTCCCTCCTTTCTCTTTCTCTACTACTACAACTGCAGCAGCAGCTCCACCCTCTCTCTCTCTCTCTCTCTCTCTCTCTCTCTCTCTCTCTCTCTCTCTCTCTCTCTCACCAACTCCTCTCACTCCTCTCCCCTTCACTCTCTCCTCCATTTTTCTGTCTCCTCTTTCTTATTCTTCTTCTACAATTATCCCCCCTTTTAAAATTTGTGAATTATTTTGGTTTACTTTCAGATTATTTGTATGTATTTTGGCTTTCTCCAAATTAGTTAGGTCTGAAAACAAAAAAAGGAAAGAAAGAAAATTGATATTATAAAGCCTAATTAGTTTAGGTGCTCACATAAAATGATTAGGTGAGCACCTAATCAGTTTAGGCAAGCATTATTGAAAAGGATTGATATGCTAAATATTTTGCTTTCTCCATATTTACAAAGATTGACATATATATATATGTGTGTGTGTGTGTGTGTGTGTGTGTGTGTGTGTGTGTGTGTGTGTTATAATAATATTTTGTGGGCTTAATATGCTACATAAATATGTAACATAGCATGAATATGATTTATGTTAGAAGGGTATAATAGAAAATTGTGTTCAGGATTCTTATGACTTTCTCGCTAACCAAACACATTATATAGAATTTTCATTCAAAATCATTCAATTTTCCGCAACAACCAAACAGCAACAAGAAATTGACTTTCACTTTCTTTTCACAGTACTTTCACTTTTTTTTTTCCTTTGATATACTTTGAAGGTAACCAACGCAACATAAGGGATTTTCACACAAATCTATTGCCTTTTTGTTGTCCTCAAAAACACAAAAAATGAAAGAAGAAAAAAGAAAAACTGGCTAGACATGATTGTCTCATGTAAAGAAGGGAAACAGAATTGCGACAAATCCTCGCCGTGCACTGTGATCTTGATCAGCATGGCCTGCTTTGGTGTTGTAACCAGACAGTTAAAAAAAAGGTCAACGGCCAAAAGCTCCCCAAACCAAACCCAATAATACCTTGAGAAGCAAAAGAAGAAAGTAAGACTTGAGAGCTTTGATGTCACTTTCTTACTAATAAAGTGAGGTAAAGTTAATAATAACCTCCACAAAACCCTAATTATTTAGGAACATAATCCCAAACAAGTCTCTTCTATATATCATGCTCATTTAATTTAATTTTAACTTAATTTTTGTTATTCTATTTGTATGGCCTGAGTTGTTAAACCAATGAAAAATTAAATAAATAATAATAATAACGTTATTATAAGGCTTGATTGGTGGCTAAAGAAATTTCATATCAACAGCATATTAGTTCGAAAACACTTATGATAATGATATATGTTAGTGTCACTTAGTCAATTTAAAGTTAGGTTGCCCCTAATAACGAACTTTCGAAGGTGATCTTTTCTTAACCTAAACGAATTTGTCAAACCTAATACTACCAAAAGAAAAAAAAAGTCCAATGACGTAAAAAAGTAGTTCTGGAGTCGGTCAATTGGATATTAAAAATACATTTCTTCATGGTGATTATCAGAAAGTGACCTTACTGCAACATTTCGTTTTGTTGAGAGAGCAAATGTAACGGCATTATACAATCATCGAAAGAGATTGATGACGGTAACGAGGGTCCAACCCATGTGATTACGAAACTTGAACCAAATGTAATGTCTCTTGTCACTGGTAGCAACTAACATGGCTTGATAACTAATTTTCTCCTTAATTGGGATACCATTCCTTTTCCATGGTTAGTTAGGCAACATAACATTAGTGTATTGTCTAGAGAGAGCAAATAAATTAATTGTGTGTGTCTTGCCTTGATGTGTACTTAGAGAGAGAGAGAACAAATTAATGTTGTGGGGCTTTACTTAATGTGTTCATCTCAAGCTTTACTGCCTCTCATGTAGGGGTGTCAACGGGGCGGGTTCGGTCCGGGTCTAAGTAGTCCCAGAAGACCGAACCCTATTATAAAATACGATTTTGGGTATAATCAGGTTCGGTTCCGGTGTTGTCATCTTCAATCCCAGAACCAGTTATAACTGGTTTTTAGTAGGTACCCTTCATGATAAACATAAAATCTGTCATAAATCTTGACCATAGAATTTCTATTCATGCCATATTTCTCTAGAAAGATAAATAATCTCAAAATACTCAATTAATCAAGTAAAATAATCTATTTCATAATATCTTCATAAATCAATTAATGCTTTATTGGAAACATAAATATCTTTCTAAATATATTAGGTAAGATATTAAAAGTCTAATTAGTGTTTTATTGGAAACACGAATAAGTAGATAATAATAAATTATGTTATTAATAGTAATTAGTAAGTTACTAAGTCAAACTGTTAAAGTAATTACTAATTAGTTTACCAAAGTTCTAATAATAAATAGCAAATTTAAAGACCCGAAACTTGGCGGGTACCCGACCAACCATACCCGATGGATCCGATTCTTATTGGGATTCATTTATATGGAACTGAAACTGAACCCTATTATCAAACGAGTATATAAACCTAAAACCGAATCAAATAAACGGGTTCGGTTCCTTCGGTTTTGTCGGGTAACGGGGTACCCATTGACACCCCTACTCTCATGTTATTGTTCTCTCTATTCTATTTTGGGTAAATTACACTTTCACCTCCTAAGGTTTGTACCACTTGCACTTAGACCGCCTGAGGCTTTTGAAACTACATTAACCCCACTTTATATGAAACATTAAGGATATCATAGACTTATTTACCCCTAATACAATATAAAACTACTCTTCTCAAATCCACCACCCCCACCCCACCACCTATCACAACCACCACCCCCACCCCCACCCCCACCCTAACCCTATCCCACCCCAACTATCGGTGGTGTGGGAGGGGAGTTGTGGTGATTGTGGTGGGGTGGAGTGGGAGTGGTAGATTTGAGAGTAGTAATTTTATATTTTATTAGAGGTAAATCAGTGAACATATAAAGGAGTTCAATATAATTTCAAAAACCTTAGGGGGTGAAGGTGTAATTTATCCTTTTTTTTTTTGTTCTCTCTTCGTCTCGTTCGTAACGTGAGGTGGTGATATTGAAAGAAGACCTTTCTCTTTCCCCAGCCACCAAACAATTGCATTGTCACCAAAACAATCAGTATTATGGACAAAGTCATTGAATGGATGAGATTCTGCCGCGGGGCTGCACCAATGTGAACCCACCACGTGGGTTGTCAACTAGGGATTAATGCAACCGTTTTGATTAGTTGATGGGATTGTTTTTAAATCTGGAGGAAATAAGCGGTTTCGGGTCGGGTTCGCATCGCATCAGAATCGTGGTTTCAAGGATCAGATTCGATCCGTAATGAGATCGGCCAAACCGCCCCGGTCTCAAGCCATGATATAATTATTGTATCTAATCGGTCTAACCGATACTGATATAGACCGGTCCAACCGTTTTTTTGTTTTTTGTTTTTAATTATAAATGGAACGGTCCAAATTGGTATTGACTTGGACCGGTCCGGTACCGATACCGAGGGTCCAATAATTGATTCAACTGATCCAATTTTTGTACTGGACCGGTTGGTATCGCCAACCCAGATCGAGATTGGCTGGGACTGGTGCGGACTCCGATCCCAAGACTTTAAACCTTGATCAGGATAGCCAATCCTAAACCTATTAAAAACCGGGATAGGTTTGGACGGATTGACAGGTTTTACATTATATTTATGTAAACCCTAGTTGAATCCATCTAATTTAAAATGGGTTCGTATTGATGTATTGATCAAAGGATATTAATACCTTATATTATACATTGGACTACTTAGATTTTCTTAAATTTTTTTTTATAAATTCTTCTTAAAAAATTTGACGGTCAAGATGATGTGTCAAAGAGACCGTCAATCGCTCCGATTTTTAAAGACTGGTTAGGAGCATTGTTAGCAAAACGTGATACGAAAAAAAAAAAACCCGTAAAATATCAGGTTTAATACGATCTTTATTCAAAAAGACGAAGTCAAAAAAGTCTATAAAACAAAAACATCAAAAATATTTTGATTAAATTGTTTGCATTTAATATAGTAGATATCCAAAATAACAAAATAAAAATAAAAAAAAATAGTGGAAACATAGAAGTGAAACTATCAATTAATTACCAATAAAATTAAGAAAATATTATAGTATTAGTCTAAAGCTAATTTATAATTCTAAATAATTTAGATTCACTACTATAAGAAACTTTAATATTACAAATATTTACTTTTTATAAAAATATAATGTAATGTTAAAGATTTTAAATTTGAAATTTAATAATAGAAAAAAAATAAAACATTAATTATAGTCTATTTCTCTTTTTATCTCTTTATTAAAAGCCTTTTTTATTATTATTCCATAATAAGTCTAGAGAGATAGCACTAGATAAAAAAATTAACAAACAAAAAAAAAAAACTATGTAAAACTCTGAATGCAAATAACACATCAAAACTAGTAAAAAGATTCAATAAAATCCTTTAATCATGAAAAATAAATAAATTTATTTATTTTTTTCATATCTAAATAGAAAGATGATAAATATTTTTGAAAAGTTTTAAATTTAAAATATACAAAACGTGTTTGATACCTTTTTGTGAAAAATATGTGTTTAAGCACCAAAACGTGTTTTTTTTTAAATGGCATTTTAAACGGTGTTTTGCTAACAATTAGAAGCACTTGCTCCTGCTTATAAATGTCCACCTGAAATTTTCATTAACATTTATTTCCATTATAATAACCCTTGTATCTTAATTATGTATGATTGTTAGGGTTGTCAAACAGTCGGGTTTGAGACGGGTCCAATAAGTCTCATATCAGAACCCTATTATATGGGACGGTTATGGGTCTTTCCGGTTTCGTGTTAGGATTGTCAGCCTTATTCTCATAATCAAACCTGCAAAAATACGGTTCTTTATAAAGTATCTGTCAGATGATACTTATTATTACACTAATGTATGTAAAAAAAGTATTTATTTCAACTATATTAATATTATTTGATTATCATAATAACAATTTCATTCCAAAAACTTAGTTTTATTTAAATTTAGATGGAATATGTGCACCAACACATATTAAACACCATAGATAACATAAAATGAATGAATACAACAAATTGACATTTAAAAATTAAAAATTTATAGATTAACTTTCTATTTAATTTTGATTAGATTAATTAGTTAATATTATAATTATTGATTGACAAAATTTTAACTAATTAATTATTTAAATATAAATTAAACTTTTATTTAGTTTCAAATATCTTACCTTTAAGAATAAAAATCGAAGAGACCCGATATCATATGAGTACCCTTTAGGTATACCCGTGTAAATCCGATTCTTAATGGATCCATCTTTAATAGAACCATTTCCTTTTAAACGGGTTCGATTCTATCATATAATTGATAATTATTCATTAGTGATAATTTCTATTAAATCTATATATCTATACTATAAAGGGGAAAAATGAATTGTAAAACGTGTTACGATATTTTTTTAGTTTTTTTTAAAAGTAACATTTAGTATGATAAAGTATTTAATATAATTAAGGATAATATTGTCTTTTGCTTTAAGAAGGGAGGGTTGGGTTTTCAAAATAACCGTTCCCACCTCATTTCAATTATAAAAAACAAATGATGTGACAAAAAGCATTTCAATTATAAAAAACAAATGTTGTGACAAAAAGCGGTTAACATATTCTAGAGGTGTATCAACGTGCAGTGCTGCACGTGCCATCCGCTAGTTATTATAATGAATAAGGCATAACATATTATTTTTCTGAAAAGAAAAATATAAAGCATGACAAACGAAGTTATAACAGTCCATGTAAGAATTTGAGTCATGAGGAGGTCGCCTGTGTGGGACCTACATCAGTCTCCCGCTTGATCACGTTTTGACAAGTGGATTAATAAAACTGCATCCTTTAAGAGTTTAGGTCAAACTCAAAAACAAAAACCGTTAAAAATAAATATTTAAAATAAAAAATATACAAATCTTAAAATTTAAGCATTAAAACTTATAATCTTAAAATCCTAATTAATTAAAACCCTAGAAGAAAATATATACCATAAACCCTAAATACTAAACCTTAAAAAAAAATAACAATAATAAAAATCCTAAAAAGAAAGAGATGAACCTTAAAATTAAAAAAAAAAAAAAAAAAAAGGCTCTCAAAAAAAATAAATCCTAAGAGGAGACGATGAATCCTAAACCTTAATAACTAAACCTTAAAGAAAATTAAAATCCTAAAAGAAAAAAGTAAATACTAAAACCTTAAAACACTAAATAAATAAAGAAATCTTACGATTGCTATACTTTAGAATTTAGTTATTCTTCATTATATATTATTAAGTAAAATGATATTTATCTGATTTTTAATTTAAATAAGTTTTTATCTTTAAAAGAAACTTTTATCATAAAGAAAAATTGTTTAAATATGTCTTCAGTTGAGTCTATTGTCACGTGACGATATTCTTTTGCATGGGACATATATAAGTGCCCCGATAATTTGTAGGCGTGGCAATGGTTAAGAGCTGGTTATTGTGTATATTAAAGTGTCTCTATGTAACCAGAACCTGATCATTTATTAAATAGGTTGGACTTTGGAGTTAATCCATTTGAAAGACCTTGCACCTAGTCCA
>JAUPMG010057076.1:0-13669 GCA_031762675.1 Pachysandra terminalis | reverse complement strand
AGCAACTAACTTATTAAGGGGAATGCATAGAGCTCTGTACACAGTGGCACTGACGCCTTCACCAATTTCCTCATATAGCTTGTAATCTTTTGAATTGACAGGAAATCTATTTTCTGATACATGTTCCATGATTTCTTGTTATAGCACATCATTAACACCCTCTGCACTCCTTTGAAGTTTCAGGCACATAAATAAGTTGAGTAATTAAGAAGGTGCTTGCAATATTAGTATCAGGTTTCTTCCAATTTCGTAGCATTTTCCTTACGTTCAACAAACAACTGTACACCACTGACCAGTCCAGCTATTACACCAAGATGATAATTTACCCACTATTTTTCTCTCATGTAAAACCATTTGGATTCAACAACCTGATTAACTGCAATGTCCCTTGAGTATCTTGCAATAACAATTTCAGCTTAGATTTATCATCTCGTATAAGACACAACATAACTATATACAGTTCTAAACATTCATTATCAGTCTATCTAATCCAGCTCCTCACCACCATCTATCAGGGTGTCTAGAAGGAACACACTCCCAAATGAAGTGAGCAATGTTGAATAAAGTAGAAATTAGACCGATCTCCAACCGCATCTACAGAATTATATACCAAAATTATCCACTCTGAGCTACCAGAAATTCTCCAAAATCCGACTGTGCTCCATACAAGGTTGTGCTCAAACACCAATGAAACAATATATCTGGGCAAAAAAAAAACAGATAATATTTAGAATAGTAACAAAGCCATTGTTCCATATGTAATGAATAAAATAAACAAAAGACTTCCAGCTGGATATAAAAATAATGACTACAGAAAAAATATATACATTTTTAAAAAGAACACAAAAAAATATATTAAGCAAATAATAGCATTCATCCAATCAGCAAATAATAGGACCCTTGGACATTCCTTAAATTCATTCATATTGGACTGGACCGATCCAAGACATACAGCTGTATGTATCGGACGATACTTAAAAGAAACCTTAATTTTACCCAACGTTTCAAGCCAACCCAGTCTGATACCAAGAGTTTAAACCCTACCTTGACATATCAACGGTCCCAAATGAGTAAGAGGGAGAAAGGGAGACAGGAGTACTGGGAGGTGCCATAATATATCAGTATGGTAAGCTGCATTTCCTGGGGGGCGATGACTAGAGGTCAAGTAAGCCACGCATGACCCAACCACCTAAAGGTCCTAAACAATATCAATCAATGACTTTGAAGAGCTCAATTAATTAACAACTCACAATTGATTTACTTGTGTGGTTTAAAAATTTTGCCAATACACCTTAATTGATGTCTGCCTACTTTGATTAAGGATACCAAACTGCCTAAACAATATTAATCAAGGGCATTGAACAGTTTAGCTGATTATCAAAACATATTTGATGTATTTGTGCAGTCTGAAATGTCTCAATAGAGAATGTCTAACATTCTTCTGAAGGGTAGCAAACTGCCTAAACAATGTCAATCTAGGGCATTGAAAAGTTTAATTAATTATCGAACTTATTATGTACATTTGGTTAAAATTTTCAGAAATACACTTAATAGGAAATGCCTGACTTCCATATTGTTCATATTATTAGATACAAAATAAGGTTCCTTAGTCAATGTGTATCGATATGTATTAGCATGTGGGAAAATACACCTCAATAGGGACCATCACTGGATTTGACGGTAAAAGCCTCGGGTTAACAGAGTGAAAACTCGGGGTCAAGACTTAGCAGAGCCTCTGTGTAAAAATGCCAAAAGTTAGGTCTGTCGCCATTTCACCCCTCCCGGGACCCTGTTTCGGCGGGACCTACATGGGCTTAAGGTCCTATCTTGTTTTGATCATTTCAGTTAACCGTATATGTCCAGATAAACATTCCTTAGTTCAATATATTTTCGTACTCTTCACATATTTTGTCTCCATTTTATTTACAGCTTTACTTGATATACGAGGCACAAACCTTAGACATAAGATGAACTCAAGATGTGTTGCCTGAGCATCATGTAAGCCTCACACGGAAAGGTACTAGTTTACAAGAAAAACCTTAGAGAAGCATCATGCAATAACCCTCTAAAGCATGAGCCTCGTACTTACGCCCCGAGGCATTTTTCTTGAGCCTCGGCTTGAGGATACACATTTCGAAACACTGCCAAAAATTAACTCCGAAGCCCAGAATTTCACCACGATTATTCATCCTGCTAAGGGGATGGAAAAACTTAAATGACCCAATCTTGAAACCTCAACAAGACATCATCGTTACCCCACTTATTGCTACGAACATATCACAAAATCAAAAAGAAACGCCTTATTCGTGTTATTGAATGTAAAAGTGCGTTCTACCATCGTGTATACCAAAAAAAAAAAAAAGTAACTTGTTCGGTGTGCTATCAATGTACAATTAACGTTAGAAAACATGTTTGGACGTCATAATTTGGACCAGCAAAAAAAACAATTCTTCAGCATGCAAGTAGAAAAAATTACATTCACTCCAACTCTGTCATCAAGAATTTCACTATGGATGGTAAAGCCGAACCAGGACATATAAACATGGACGTGCAAATCTAACCAACTATGGCTACCAAAGCTAGCCACATCAATAAACTTTTGGAATTCTTTACGAAATTGTGCATATAAACTCCTAGGAGATATCAATGCTATTACTTTCAAAAGGAATTGATTACATCTATTATTAGTAAAATCATTCAACCCAAAAGAGATCTTTTGCAAAGAACTACTACTCCGCATTCAAGCGTCCTATGTAACAGTTTCAGTTCCCAAGAAAGGAATTTCAATGGCACTCTTTTCAACAGTCTCAAATCCCCATGTTTAGCTGAATGAAACAATCAGACTATCAACAAAATCAAATCCAGCAATGCAGGTATCCTAACCAACAAATAGCCACTCTAGTCCTTCAACTACAATAAAGTAAACATATAATCAAATTAGCCCAAGATACATGAAGAATCATAAATAATAACACTGTCGGATTGATTTTTCTAACGCCGTCAGATGGCGTTTTCTAACGCAGTCAGACAAGACTGCCATAGCCTACTCTTTCCAGTTTTTCTACCGAATCCCTTAACCTTAGTTTCCAATTTTTTCTCTCTTCTTCTTTTTGTTTTTTTTTTGATAAGTTGTGATATTATATTGCTATAAAATAATAAAAATATTACATGTCAATCATCCCATGTACAAGTATAGACCTCCAATTAGATGTCAAGCACCCTCCCCTATCTCAGTTAGCATCTCCTCTATAGCTTCCCCCACCTATTTACAAAATCTCCAAAATAAGCCCATTGAAAAAGAAGGGCAACAGCTCTCTTTCTAATCTCACCAATCTGAACCTCCTTATACTCAAACACTCTATAGTTTCTCTCTTTCCATATTGACCAGCAAACAACATGAGGGCATAGTCTCTCTCTTCTTCTTTCTCTTCTCTCATCTATAGCTAGCATCGCTCATGGTGTCGATAGATCTCCCCTTCGAAATACAAACTTCAAATTAGTTTCTGGTCTTGGATCCTCAATCACCAACAACTTATGATGATCAGAACCAACCCATTAATCCGTCTTCACAGCTGTTTTCACGACCGAGTTTAGTTTCAAGGTAGTGAACCAGTGGGTTGTCCGACCAGAGAATGGACAGCTGGAGCATCAGCTGAAACGGCAAACTAACAAAAACGGGAACGTCCATTTCGTTTTGAAATTTGAAATTTCATCTTAAGGTCGACTGATTTACCATCATTTCACTATCTTAATTCATCCACCCCGTTTGCTCAGTTCAGGAGGAGTATCACTCTCATTCGATACAGGTACTAGTACTCTGTCTATCTCTATCGTTCTAAGATTCCGACGCGATTGGTTTTGAAAGATTCTCCTTGAAAGAGTACTCTGTCTCTCTCCCCCGTTCTAACATTCTCCTTTGTAATTGATATTCCGACGGGATTGGTTTTGAAAGTATACTATGTCTCTCTCTCGTTCTATCCTTTTTCAACATTCAAACATGGAGAGATTAGGGCAACTGAAAACGTGGTAAGAAAGTCTATACACTTCACTCGACCCAGTTCAGTTGTATGAGATCATGCAGAGTACACATTGAAATGTTTCTTTATGAACACTGAGGACATTTCACAATGCAGATACATTCTAGATAATACAATAACTCCCTATGCATTATTGTCGGTTAGTTCTAGTTTACTGAAGCAAATGACAGAGCGTAAGCTATCTTTGCAGCACCGGCTAGAAATCTGTAATATCTTGTTATGTAATCACCTTTTTCTTAATACTTAATTTCGTGTTTTCTTTTTCTTTAATTTTTTAAGGGGGCAATTGCCTCCTCTCGCCCCTATGTGGCTCCGCCCCTGACCAAGAGGCTTTTGCTTGCTGTGTCCGATCTGCTACGATGTTTGACGTCGACGCTGCCTGATAACGACACGGATTCTTAGTCAAATCTCAACGTTTTTTTAAGTATTCAGGTGGTCACATGCACCTCATAAACGAGCTTTGGAAACAAGATCTCTTTATCCAATCGTATTGCGTCACCTGTATATTGTATTGTTGGAAAGGAGGGCAATAATTTGATAAACATTTGCATATCTGGTTATGATGACGTTTGGTCAAAGTCAGACAAGATTGTGAAAGCAATAGGTCTGGATTTTTCTAACACCGTTGGATATTTCTAACGCTGTCGGATGGCTTTTTCTAACGCAGTAAGACAAGACTAACATAGCCTACTCTTTCCAGTTTTTCTACCGAATCCCTTAACCTTAATTTCTAGCCAGAGCTGCAAAGATAGCTTACGCTCTATCACTTGCTTCAGTAAATTAGAACTAACCAACAATAATGCATGAGTTATTGTATTATACTTATACATAATGTATCTGCATTGTGAAATGTTCTCAATGTTCATAAAGAAACATTTCAAAGTGTACTCGACATGATCTCGTACAACTAGGTCGGTTGAAGTGTAAAGACTTTCACACCATGCTTCCAGTTGCCCTAACCTCTCCATGTTTGAATGTTGAAAAAGAATAGAACGAGGGAGAGAGACAGAGTACACTAAATATTAATTACAGAAGAGAATGTTAGAACGAGGGAGAGAGACAAAGTATTTTCTTAAGGAGAATCTTTCAAAACCAATCGCGCCGAAAACTTAGAACGAGGGAGATAGACAGGGCACTAGTACCTGTATTAACTGAGAGTGATACTCCACCTGAACCGAGTAAAAGGGGTGGATAAATTAAGATAGTGAAATGATGGTAAATCAGTCGACCTTAAGATGAAATTTCAAATTTCAAAACGAAATGGACGTTCTCATTTCTGTTAGTTTGCTGTTTCAGCTGATGCTCCAGCCGCCCATTCTCTAGTCGTGAAAAGATCTGTGAAGACGGATTAATCGGTTGGTTCTGATCAGCATAAGTCGTTGGTGACTGAGGATGCATGATCAGAAACAAATTTGAAGGTTGTATTTCGAAGGGGAGATCTATCGACGCCATGAGCCATTAGCTAAAGATGAGAGAAGAGAAAAAAGAAGAGAGGAAAAATTGGAAACTAGGGTTAAGGGATTCTGTAGAAAAACTGGAAAGATTAGGCTATGATAGTCTTGCCTGACTTTGTTAAAAAAAGCCATCCGACGACGTTAGAAAAATCCATCCGACGGCTGTAATATCGTGTTTGACTTCCCGCTATTGTTAACGGCTACAACTTAGTCCTCAAATCCCTTCAACGTCTACAAGGACTACTTAATGTGAAATAGAATGAAAAGTGTTTTATGAACCATAAATAGATTCTACTTAGTTATGAAATATCAATTTAGAAATAACAATACAATGAGTTTTGTCCCCATTTTATCTATAGCTTTGCTTGATATACGAGGCACAAACCTTAGACATAAGATGAACTCAAGATGTGTTGCCTAAGTATCATGTAAGCCTCACACTTAAAGGTACTAGTTTGCAAGAAAAGCCTCAAAGAAGCATCATGCAATAACCCTCTAAAGCATGAGCCTCGTACTTACGCCCCAAGGCGTTTTTCTTGGGCCTCAGCTTGAGGATACACCTTTTGAAACACTACCAAGAAATTAACTCTGAAGCCCAGAATCTCACCAGGATTATTCATCCTGCTAAGGGGATGGAAAAACTTAAATGACCCAATCTTGAACCTCAACAAGACATCATCGTTACCCCACTTATTGTTACGAACGTATCACAAAATCAAAAAGAAACGCCTTATTCATGTTATAGAATGTAAAAGTGTGTTCTACTATCGTGTATACCAAGAAAAAGTAACTTGTTTGAACAACATAATATGGACGAACAAAAAAAAATCTTCAACATGCAACAGCAAAATTACATTCACTCCAACTCCGTCATCAAGAATTTCAATGTGGATGGTAAATCCGAACCAGGAAATACAGGCATGGACGCTCAAATCTAATCAACCATGGTTACCAAAGCTAGCCACATCAATAAACTCTTGGGTATTTTTATGAAATTGTGCATATAAACTCCTAGGAGACATCAATACTATTGCTTTCCAAAAGGCATTGATTAAATCTATTAGTAAAATCACTCAACAAAAAGGAGATCTTTTGCAAAGAACTACTACTCCACGTTCAAGCTTCCTATGTAACGGTTCCAGTTCCCTAGAAAGCAATTCCAATGGCACTCTTTTCAACAGTCTCGAATCCCCATGTTTAGCTGAATGAAACAATCAACTATCAACAAAATTCTAAACAAAATCAAATCCACCAATGCAGGTATCCTAACCAACAAATAACCACTATAGTCCTTCAATTACAAACAACATATAATCAAATTAGCCCAAAATACTTGAAGAATCATAAAAAACAATACTCATCTGTCCTGGTCAATGAATTAAAAAAAAAACATAAAACCAAATCCCGATCACATACGAACGAACCAAACAACAAAATTCAATCATGTGCAAACCTGAAAGAGAGATTTCTCCGATTCGATAACAAACCTAGAGTTTCTCTACCAGCTAAAACAACTCCACACGACCCAAACCGAATCCAACTCGCTCAAGAGATGAAGAACCTCTAAAAAGACGGCGCCCTTATTTTCGCCAATTACAGAGAAATCTCGCGAGCTTGTCTAAACCGTAATTTGTGGTCTCCTCGATCCACTCTGTTACCATTAGCAGAAAAAGCGAAACCCCTTTTCGCCTCTCTTTCTCCCTCACCGGATTTTTAGTTGCAGAGACAAGAAAAAGGGAAAAAAAAATTAGGAAGGGAAAAAACACCGAATGAGGAATTGGTATAATATAGGTGGAAGAGGTATATTGCAGATCAAATTGATGTGGGACCCGCACAAGAGGTTTGAGTTTGGTAGGTGATACAAATTTCTCAGGAATATATCGCGAGTCCGTGACCGTCGCCTTATTTTACTTCTGGGGACGGCTTTCCTAGTCGGGCCACCTGGAGTCTTCAGTCTGGATTGACTCATCAGGGAAACGGGTGCAGTACGGATCGTAACCGGTACAGTTTTCTTTACCCATTCTAGATCATACAAGCACGAGCTCACTGAGTGATAAGTGAGCGCAATATGTGATAGTTCATGATTGGGTCAAAATACCACTCAGTGGTTCACGCTTTCTATAATAAAGTGTCTAATGGAAGCCCAAGCCCAAGCCCAAGATTCACCCAAATTCATTACAAAAACTTGGGCAGGCTCTAGCTCAATGTTAACCTTTTTTTTGTATGTACATATGACGGCTAGCGATGCAACCTGGGTCCAACCAACCCAAACAGAACCCAACTTTGGATCGATTTGGGTTGGGTTTTATATCATTTTGGATCTGTTTGGGTCGAAAAAAGTCGACCGTAATTAATTCAGTTCAGTTTAGAGCTAGGGCTAAGGGTAACCTGACCCAACCCGAATTAACCAGCCTAATAATATATATATAGATATATATTATATAAATTTTAAATTTTAGGGTATAAAAACCTCTCTAAACTTATGAAATGGGAAATATCTCTTAATGATTTTGCTTGATGCTTGAATCATAATAGTGTTTATGGTTTAATAACCAATCTAGCTAGCCTCGTGTTTATGGTTTGATAAAAGTGTTTAATTGCAATACGCTTTGTTGCAGTTGAATGTGCCGAGTGAGGAGTGAGTGAGATTTTATTTTTTAAGTATTTGCACATTGTTCATATTGGTTTAAGCCAAATATTTGACTCAAGTTGTGATTGTGCTTATCATCCCAAAATAACTCGACCCAAACTAACCCAAAATTGTAGTTTGGGTTGAATTTATAAAATAAATTCGGTTCGGTATTTGGGTTTCGTAGTTCGGGATTCAAATCGGATTGGGTTTGGCTTGACCTTCAAGGAGGTTGGTTTGCGGTTGGGTTAAGGTCAATAAGATCTAAACTAAATCGAGTTGCACCCTTAATCACGACCATACCATCAAGAATGTGAAAGATGAAAAATCTACAACAGCATGCACAAATGCACGTCATGCGTCCAGGGGCTATCACACATTCTAGACATCTAGACACATGACATACATGCAATGCACACTGCAACCAATGCTTCAACTTTTACGCTCCAAACCATATAGTCTCAGTACATATCGGTTTGGTTAATTGTTGATGATAAGTTAGTAATGAACTTCAACTACCGTGCATACCGTCAAGAATGTGAAAGATGCAAAATTTACAACAACATGCACAGATGCATATCATGCGCCAAAATGCCATCACGTATTCTAGACATCTGGACACATGACATACAAACAATGCACACTGCAACCAAAGCTGCAACTTTTACGCTCAAAATCATGTAGTCTCATACATATCGGTTTGGTTATTTGTTGATGATAAGTTAGTAATGGACTTCAACTACCGTGCATACCGTCAAGAATGTGAAAGATGCAAAATCTACAACAAAATGCACATATGCACATCATGCTTCCAGATGCCATCACGTATTCTAGACATTTGGACACATGACATACATACAATGCACACTGCAACCAAAGCTGCAACTTTTATGCTCCAAATCATGTAGTCTCATACATATCGGTTTGGTTAGTTGTTGGTGATAAGTTAGTGATGGACTTCAACTACCGTGCATACCGTCAAGAATGTGGAAGATGCAAAATCTACAACAACATGCACAGATGCACATCATGCGTCCAGATGCCATCGCGTATTCTAGACATTTGGACACATGACATACATACAATGCACACTACAACCAAAGCTGCAACTTTTACGCTCCAAATCATGTAGTCTCGTACATATCGGTTTGGTTAGTTGTTGATAAGTTAGTAATGGACTTCAACTACCAACATATATAGGTATTGTGCCCAAATATTACAAATGATTCTCGTGGGACTTAGATCCACAATCTACCCTTTCCAAGGGCATCCTCCGGGCATCTTTGAAGATCTATTTGATGAAAATATCAATAAAGAGAGCCTCTCCTAATCCAATGATATGTCTTTGATGTGATGCCCAAAGCCAAGCCCATGGATAATTTGCAAGCCCAAACTTATCAAGTACCACATTCAATGAAGAAAGTTGGATTGCGCTTTTAGCCTATTAATGCTTATTGCTAAACGAAGATCCACGTTTTGTTATCAATCATATATGCTATTGGACCTAACCAACCAGTGGGGGGTCGAACTTAATACTGACAGGTCTTTTTTCTCTATTTTCTTTTTTTCTTTTTTTTTGTCGTCGTTAAGAGGGTTCAAGGCGCGTTTTGACCAGCCCTAATTTTCTCCTATTCGAGTCCCCCCACCCCTAACCCAATCGGGTTGGGGCGAGTTAGCATTGACCTAATTGTAACAGGGTTTCAAGGATCAGATCGATCCAATACGGATGGTCCTTACTAGGATTGGCCAGGACCGGTCTGATCCCAAGCCATGATACAACTATTGTATCAAGTGGCTTTGGTTCGGACTGGTCAAACCGATACCAATCCGGACCGGTCCAATGACTGGATCAACCAATCCAACTGATCCAAATTTATTTATTTTTAATAAAATAAACGATCCAATTAGTATCGGCCCAGATCGGTTCGATACCGACTGGTACAGCCGGTCCGACGATCGGTCCAAATTTTTATTTCTTTTAAGACAACCCAATTCTTGGATCGGCTGGTATCGTCAATCCAAAACGGGATCGGCTGAGACCTGTACAATCCAAGATCCTGAGAATCAAAACCTTGAATTGTAAAATATACTATGAATAATTATTGTTTTTTAAGTTAATTATAATATATATTAAACGTGTAGTTGAATGGCAACATGTCGGGTAGGAGTGCAACTTGGTTCGATTTGGGTCTGGTTGACCTCAATCCAACCCCAAAATGACCTCTTTCCCAACTCTTGGATCGGTCGGTATCGTCGATCCAGAACGGGATCGACTGTGACCTATCCAATCCAAGATCCTGAGAATCAAACCTTGAATTGTAAAATATATTATGAATAATTATTGTTTTTTAAGTTAATTATAATATATATTAAACATGCAGTTGAATGGCAACATGTCGGGTAGGAGTGCACCTTGGATCAATTTAGGTCTGGTTGACCTCAATCCAACCCCAAAATAACCTCTTTCAAGGTTAACCGAAACCCAACCCAATCCAATTTGAAACATGAACTATGAAACTCAAACACCAAACTGATTTTATTTTGTAAACCATAAACCCAAACTACAATTTTGTGCTGGTTTGGGTCAGGTTGACAAGCACAATCACACTGAGTCTTATATTTGGACTTAAACTAACTTGAAAATTGTGCAAATACTTCAAAAAAAATCAAATCTAACTTACTCAACACATTCAACCGGAAGGGGATTATTTAGAAATAGCAGAAGTTTAGAGGGGTTTTTATAAGCCCATAAATTCTAAAATTTACATACTTTTAATATAAATTATAGGGGTATTATTAACCGGGTTAATTTGGTTTTGGTTTCGGTTCGATTGGGCTACCCAAAACCCTAACCCAAAATCGAACCAAATTAATTCGAGCTGACTTTTTTCAACCCAAAACCGACCCGACGATATATAAATGAACCTAAACCAATTCAAAGTCGGATTGGTGGGTTTGGGTTCGGATTAACTCGACCCAAGTTGCACCGTTAACCATTAGGAGCGAAACAGGACGGTTATCCATTTAACCCGCCCATTGCCATTAATCAAGCTTTCAACTTATACATGGGCATGGGCTTGGTCTTGGGCTTGCGCTCGGTCTCAATGACTTAGCCACACCATGCACCCAAGTAGTATTTAGCCTCTTTGATTATGGTTGTAGGCTAGGCCCAATCACTTTACTAACATGATAATAACACCAATAAAAAATAATAATTAAAAGAAAAAACAACTTTGCTTCTTCTCAAACCTTACTCCACGTCTGGCGGCAATTAACCTTGTGCTTGAATTTTGCTAAAGAAAAGCTAATTACTGCACCACTAGCTTGCTCTCTCAGCATTCCCCTTGCATGTCGAACACTAATAATCGTAATAACTACAAATACTAATAGAGTTTCTATCATTTTCAATTTCACCCCAAAGAGGTACCAACAATATGTGAGGTTAAAGGTTAACTTATTCATTGGGTCCCACCCTAAAGCCAAAATAATACAAGTCTAGCCACGAGCGACAAGGTTGTCATATGTATTGTCTTGTCTCTGAAGGGATCGAATTGAAATTATTTATTCCAAAGCCATCCAATCCACTAGTTAATGAAATATAAACATCTTTATTAAGGAATATTTTTGTTTAAAGAGGTTGAACAATCTCTTACTTAGGCATTTAGCACGTGGAATGTCGCAGCACAGCAGCACGTGCCTAGAAACTATAAACAATTTATACGATCAAGGTTGATTCCCTCTTTTTATTATTTTAAAGGTCAACGACATTAATTAATTAGCCAGTTGGGTATGGGTTGATTCCACCATAGTGTTTAAACTCGATTTTAATTCGGGGATCGTCTCGCTGCAATTCTGAGTTAAATCATTAATCTAATTTTGGATCGGACAAAATCGGACTGAGTGAAATCAATAAGTTTTCACTCTCAAAACATTCAACTCGAACAATCTGAAGTGGATCGGACGATCTGACTCGCCGAGTCCAAATTGAATCGCCCGATCCGTATCAGGATCAGATCGAATTGAGCGTTTTTACATCAATGTAGCATCTATTTCGTCTTGAGAATCGGACGATCCTTTACACTATGGATCTGACTGGTTGGAAAAATCTAAATCCAAATCTAATTCAATTAATAAACAGATCAATCCGAATTCGTTTAATGAGGTTAGAGAATAGACTTGAAAAAAAGGGTGTTTTAAGACGATTTCTAACCCAAATCATCTAGAGAGAATGATGGAATGGAACAATTGGTAGAGCACGAGTACATGTACACCAGTTTCACTATCTGGACCAGTATATGAATTACAAAGTGTGTTCTTCCTTCTGACTATACCAATAATTATAATATAACTATTTACATCTCTACTTAAGTTATCAAAAATGATTCATGATAACATATGACTTTTTTACCCTTCTAATCTTAGGAACAAAAGATAATTCGTTGTGCAAATTAAAAATATTATTATAATTTTTTCTACAAAATTTGTGTTATATTTGTTTTATGAAATAATATATATAAAAAAAAAACAAATCCTTAATTAAAATTAATGGTTTTGATAAAACGTTACTTGGTCAGGAAGATTTTTCCTATTGACGTCACCCATCTGAATCTCAACTTTATTTCTTAATTTGTGAGTCATCGGATTTTGTTTCTAGAAAATACGGTAACGGATATCAAAGATCAACGGCTACGACTGAGTCTTTTACAGTGTTTGAAGTTCAATTCAGCAAAGTCGTTCGTTGAAAACGCATCAGAATCTCAATTTGTTTGTGCGTTTATTTATTTATTTTGTTCTTTTGCTGTGATAATTTGTTTGTCTTCAATCAAAAACAATAAAATAAGAATAATAGACCTTCTAGAAAGAACTTCCATATACGACTTATAAGCACGCGGATCTTCTGATATGGGACCTGATATATCAAATACACAGAGGATTATTTTGCCCTCATAAAGTACAGTAGGAGGGGAAAATTACTATTTTCCCCTCTGTGTTTGACATATCAGAGCCCATATCAGAAGATCCCCACTCGACTTACGAGGTCAACAACTTTCCACGTGTCTATTAATCAGAATTTGACGGAAGAAAATCCGCTGTAGGGTTTGCTGTGGGGTAGCCTCATGGCAACGCGTGGCAGGTTAGTCTTCAACTGTTAAACCCATTTTTTTTTTGAAATGTCGTCAGCGGCGTTAAGCCGTTTGATAGTCTAAAAACCCATTTTTTTTAAATGTCGTTAACGGCGTTAAGACGTCTGACCGTCTAAAAGCCCATTTTTTTTAAATGTCGTCAATGGCGTTAAGACGTTTGACCAACTAAAAACTCATTTTTTTTAAATGTCGTCAACGGCGTTAAGACGTTTGACCGTCTAAACCTGGGCATCAAACATGTTTAGACGAAACTTCTAAATTTTTTCTTCCCGCCCATATGATTTCTCTCAACCTCGGCCAAGTCCAAAAGTGGAAAAAATCAGCCGAGGGGTTCTCTCTTCTATACCTCTGTGCTCTTTTTCTCAGGACCTCTCTTCTCTCTTCTAACCCCCTCTCTTTCTCTTC
>JAUPMG010057065.1:0-13669 GCA_031762675.1 Pachysandra terminalis | reverse complement strand
TTGGATGGCTAGGATGAGAGTGGTTAAGATTAGATGGCTAGGATTAAATGAGTGAGATGGAGGGTTGAGATTTAGTTTGTGTGAAATGGGGGGCTTAGATTTAGACATGTGCTTAGGGTTTGGTTGGAGAAAAAGAGAGAATCTCATATTCTCTTAGGGTTTGTCATTTTGGGTTTTGAGTTTGGCTTGGAAGACTTGGAGAAGAGGAATTAGCTTACTTTGCTAGGGCTTCTTTGGTTTTTCTTGCATTCTTGCAAGGTAAGTAGATAAAATCACATCTATGCTTAATTTAAAGTAGATTTAAATTCATATTCTCTTTAAATTTCTAGTTCTTGTAGGTTTGGAATGCCTAAGAGTAATTTGGATGGCTTTATTTTAGATCTTAGTTTAGTATTATGTATTAGGGTTGTTTGATGTTGAAATTGTGATTATGAATACATATATTTAGATTCTTTTGTTTAATGGAGGTTGAATATGGTTTGGAGTTATTTTGATTGAAAATGTTAGTTTAGTACTATGTTTTAGGGTTAAATATTTTTAGATTTTGATTATCTTAGGTTTGAGTATAGTTTTCCCCTTATTAGTATGTTAGAAATTGTGAAACCCCCTCTATTTTAGTCTGTTCGCGACGTTTGGCTGACCCATAGGCTCGTCGAACATGAATTCTTGGCCAAGGGCGGAAATCTCGGCGCGCCGAAAAGTCACCGAGTATGATCGTTAGACGAAAGAGCTCGCCGAGCTTTGAATACCCCGCTGAGATGGCTACCGAGCATGAACACCCCGCCTAATAGGTTTCGGTGCGCCGACTGGTGCGCTGAGTATACTTCGGTGCGCGGAAGTATTTGCCGATGGGATCACCGAGACTAAACCCCTGGTCTTGTCACCGAATCTCAGAGAGGTTCGCCGAGGCAGGTTTAGGTGTGCCGAAGTGGTCGCCGAAGACCTCGCTGAACTTGATGTTTGACCTTGTGATAGTATGTTTGTTTGTGACACAAGTACCGTAGTTGTGATTGATATTATTGAACATACACACTAATATGACTGACGTAACTCACACACTATATTGGTTTAATGAGATTGGTATGGTATCAAATGGAATGTTTGTACTGTATGAACTTCATGTTAATCGTAATGAGATCTTGTTTAGTATGACAGTATGAGAAGTACATTTTGATCATTGTTTCACATGCCACTTTATGGGCCATGTTTGTTGATGAAAATAAGGGCACAAGTGAACACTTACATTATTTCTTATGACATCCTCTTTATATTTCCATTGTGCTTGTTACTTAGTTGTAATTCATATTGTTTCTAAATTGAATGATCTACATTGTTTGATAGTTATGATTATGCCTTGTACACAAAGGTTGAATGTTTAGCTAATGTGCACTCATTCACATGCACAACATTAGCTCTCGACCAGGGATTTGGTCTATGAGTAACACCCAGTCCAGAGTCCATAGTTTGGGGACCCAGAATAATTACATGAGAGAATTATAATCTATGAAATTATTTACTTACTGGCTAGTGTAGCTCATGCTTTATAGCAATGTTGAAGAACTGGGGTAGACCCGACGGGGCCGCCAACCAAACTGACTGGCATACCGGTGCTCTACTGACGGGTCCACCGGCCACAGCCCCCGACCTAATGATATGATAGACCCTACTCCACCGGCACATTGGGACCCTACCGGTATTGCTACCGACCAGGTAACCTTAGGGGTTCTTGAGTTTAGATTTGGTGTATGAGACTGTTAACACTGATATGTGAAGTTATTCAGATTTGTGAATGGTACATCACCTATAGTATGACACTAGTGTACTAGTGAGACCACTGACCCTAGTAGAGACAACCTTTGGCCAAGTTTAGTTATAATAGTACTTTGGAACCTATATGAAACCTTTAAGGTGAGGTGATAGTTATGATTGAGTTGAACTATGAGTTGTGTAATAATTAACAATATGTGAGACTAGATGTTCCCTAATTTCATTAGAAATCCCCAGGAAGACAGTTAGCATAGGAAATGAACGTAAACGTAGTGAGAGTTGAGACACCTCAGGATTATGTGACAAATGTGAATGGTTAAGGTGTATAGATGTTATTCATGATATTTTTAGAGCTAAATATTTACAATACTAATGTATCGAATGTTTTGGGTGAATGGTAAGGATTGATCCTAGTAGGATTTAACTTAATCTTAGATGAGTATGTACATTTTTCCTAGATGAAATGGTGAATAATCCGAGATAAATGATAATGAATACGTGAACTGATCTGAGATGATTACATGAACTGATGTTGAATGAATACGTGAATTGGATTCAAGTGATTATATAATCTAATATTTGATGAATGAATGAATTTACTTTAGATGCTTATATGAAGTGATACTAGAGGGATATGTGAATGGATTCGGAATGAATGTGTGAACTGATTCTAGAAGGCTATGTGAACTAGTTTTGATGAACATGTTAATTGACTATAGTGGAAAATGTGAGCTGATCCTAATTGAATGAGTGGACTGATCCTATTTGGATACATGAGTTGATTCTAGTTAATTGGATGTACAGTCTGACTCTAGTAGGATAAGTGAATTCATTCTAATGATTGTATGATTTAATTTTAGTTGATGCGTATATTACAATAGACGTATTGTAAGGTAAGTAAGGACCTTGACTATATGAATCAGTAGAATTGTGATGTGAATGACTATGTTATTACAGTAGTTTAAATGAAAGTTGAAATAATATACATGTTTGTGAATGTGCATAAGATATGTGATGAAGTAAGATGTAGGAATGATGCGAGATTTAGAATACACTTAATCCTGATTGCTTATCTTATTATGAATGAGCATGAGATGTGAAAATGGATAAGTTCTGAAAGAGATAAATGATTACATATGGAATATTATGTGTGTGCGCGCGTGTGTGTGTTTAAAATTCATTATATTCAATGACAGATGAAATTTTCATTTGAATGCAGGGTATGGCATATTACTTGGCGTTCATGTGAGATGTATATATCTATGCATAACATGTAGATTTTGTGATAATGACATGCATTATATGAATTTTAATGCATTATTATGGGCCCCAATGGGTAGCCCAATGACCAGACTAGACTTTGGATTCTTTGTGTTGAGAACCAAAGAGATGATGTGAGGATGAATGGACTCAAAGATGAGTGCCCAAGAGTGATGATATGTTGAAGTTCGAGAAGTACAGGACTTAAGTCAAGATTACTTTGGGAGACGGATTAGCTACCCCTTGTTCCAGATTGCTACTCATATAAAACCTGGACTAGGGTGTATATATGAGGGATGTACTGAACACTTATGTTTATATAACCCAGTTTTGGGTGTATACTATGTGGTGCGAGTAATTTGTCAAATAATTGTGAACTACTGGTATGTTCTATAGGGGCTGAACGATTGCCTTGGTTACGGACCTTATATCAAAAATAAAGGTGGGACAAGAGCGCCCATTGGTTGAAAATCCCTAAAACTGTGTTGTACACGTAGAATTTAGTATTGGCCTTTGCCAAAATTGGTACATCCGATCGATAAGATGCATCGGTGGCCTCAGCAGGGATGTAACGTGGATATCCAGAGGTCATAGTTATGACGGCATGCATTGCATTTCATGTGTATTGTACCTACCATCACTTTGGATGATGGATTGATTGTCATGACATTGCATACTAAGAAATGAACGCATAGCATGCATCCATGTGGTGAGAATGGAAAGGTGAACTACATATGGTGTGATCTATTGTGACATGATTGTTGAGATCTAAAAGATATAAATGTTTAGAATTGGTATATGAGTAAATGTTAAGAATTAAGACATGGAAATGTTAAGGAATAAAACATGGATTTTTCAGAAGACATTTATATGATATTTCATATTTACGTGATTGATTTTTGTTTGTGAGTAAATACCCAGGTATCGTGGGTCTACTCATGAGCTTTCAAGCTCACCTTGTTGTTATATACTCTTTTCAGGTTAAGATACGAATTTCTGAGTATAAGCTATTGGACTTGGGTTAGGAATGCACCCACCTCATAGTTGGATGATATGGATTCTGGTATTATATTTAAATTTAAATTTAAAATTAGATTATGATTTATTATTGTCTCTTGTTATTCAATGGTTTGCCACCTCCTGTGGAAGGGGTGAGAGTTGCATTTACCATCTCCTGGTGAGAAAACCTTGAATAGTTGTACCCCCTAGGAGTGGGATGTGACACAACCAAACCGCCCCTTGTTTCTTTGTCCACCTTTAACCACCTGCTACCACAACCCAGAATAGAGAAAGATGCCACCCTTACTCTTCTAGCCTCCTCTTCTTCTCCCGTCATTCCTTACCTGAACCCAAGCCAATGCAGAAACTCCACCATCCAGTCACCTCCCCTCTACATTCCTTCTCTCCAGTTTTTTTCCCTCTTTCTCTATCAACCTCTTCTTCCCCATCTATGTTTTCCCATATCAGCAGCTATATCCCTATATCAACCTCCATTGACGCCCAGCTCTCCTCTTAACCCTTATCATAGTCATCACTAAAACGCAGTCCCTCCTCTCACTAACCTCCTACATCTCTCAGTTCTCCATCATCAACCAACTCGAAGCCCAAGCTACCCAAGATCAAGGCTAAGGAGACCGAACCATAATTGTTATAGGTAATTTTATTTTTGATTTTTATTTATTTCATATTTTTATTAACATGTAATATGTTGTTCTATTCCCTACCTTTGTCTACTAAGCAAATCACAAAGGCCTCTCCTAAGGTTTATGTTGTATGAACCTAGATTCGTTAGAAAGAAGACTCAAATTGGATTGTAATAAAATCAGTCTTATGTCCATACCTCTTATGGTTGAATTACTATAAATTCTTTAATTTGATTGTTCTATAGATTGAAAACCCTGTAGTATGACGGCTTTTCTTTTTTTAAAAATTCCTAGGAATGGAATTTTAACCTCATAATTTTATACGATATCTTCTCCAACGTATATAACCATAAAAAAAAATGTATTTCTCAAACCAACCAAACCCATTGGTTCAGTTAAAGTGATTTTTAAAAGCATATTTAGGTTTTACAGTAAATTGATAATATGTTTAAAATTTTACATAAAATAGTTAAGCATTTTTTTAGATATGAAAACTTTTCTATGTTGAAAAATAAATTTAAGAATTTTTGTTACGCTTTCATAATTTTTTTTAGGATATTAACAAAATTCTCTGCAAGTGACAAGCCTCAGTTTTTATTTTGTAGAATTTTAGGGTATTTTAGGAATTTAAGGTATTTTGGTCTTTTTATTTTTTATTTTTAATTTTCATGTTTAAATCATGTATATTAGATATAGTTAATTTTTGATATTTTAGGATTATTTTGAATTATTTTATTTTTCTTTATTATTTATTATTTTAATATGCTTTTAGTAATTTTCTAGATTTATTAGGGGTTTTCTAAAATTGACCAAATATTTTGGAACTGGGGGAGAGTGGGTGCCTAACACCTTTTTCACTCTCTTAATCCAACCTCTTGACACGACTCTGGTTAGACCATTTATCCTATATTTAATTTTCGTCTATTTATATGATTTATTGATAAATCATAAGTGAGCATTCATACCTTTAATCCAATAGATGGTTTTTGACTCAATATCAACCCGATCAACCTACAGTTCACCCGAGCTAGGGGTGATCACAATATTCAAGATTAATTAATGGTGGAAATGCTACAAAAGCCAAGTTAAGTGTTGTAATGCAAGTCTAAAACAGGTGTAATTATAACATTTTAGCTCTTTATTAGAGGAAGGACATTCATCCATACTGATATCATGGATTGCATCATCATAAGGTTGTCCTTGGTAGTCAGATCCATCTTATAATTTTTGCTTGATTGCTTGGTTCATGAGATGATTATCTCGTTTGTCCAGGCTCCAAGGAGGACTGTGGGTTTGGAGGATAAACTTGAAAAGGGAGGAGTTAGAAGGGAGGTTTTATTTTCAGCTATCCTTTTGAAGAGATTCTATATAGGAATAGTTGAATTTGTGTAATGAGATAAATCTTTATTTGATTATATTTTCTTTCTTTTTTACCTTGATGATAGTTGGCCATTTCTCCATTGGATAAATTATTCTCATTTTAATATATTCTTTTATTAATTCATTAGAAAAAGAAATAATATCAAACCTTCAAAGAGGTTTATGGAATTAGTCTATTTTTTAACACTGGACTTGATGCTTCAATGATAAGGAAAATCTACGATCTGGTGCTCAAGAACTTGTTAAGCATCTGGGACCCCAAATTTTGACACGTGCAATACTTCTAAAAAGGATTTGGAACCACCATTTGATGGGTTTTGAATGGTGGAAAACTATTAACAAACTTAAAGCTCTGGAATAGAATATGTGAATCAAATGGTCAAAGAATGGTCTAATTAATCTCATATTTTTCTACGAATATTTTCATAAATGGCACCCATTTAGTTGTGGATCATGGTCTTCTCATACATTTACCATGTATCAGATTATATAGAACCTTATTTGGATTCTTAAGACACTAATTTTTTTTCTTTTTATCAAATCTCAACTCAATTGATTCTACCTAATGAATTACTCTTCCTTTTGTGCTAATTATCCATTTCAACAATTTGAATTAAATAACTAGAGGGACATTTAAGAATAATGATAAAAGAGAAGAAATATTTTCTAATGGAAATGAGAAAATATAGTTTTTATTTATTGTTCTCTAACTAGTACTAGATAGGGCACATATGTCTTTAGAACATAGACCAAAAACAATGAGAACAGGATAACATAATCAAATCTCTCAAGTATGGATGATCAACGGCTATCATCGATCTCTTTGAGGAGTGAAATAAGCTTAGCATGAGTCAGTGGCTTCTCATGGTAGCCATCTAGGCCTGCTTCAATAAATGCTTGCTTTTCATACTCTTGAGAACGAGAAGTGACACCCACAATTTTGCTATGAACACCCATCGCATGCAGAATTCTTGTTGCCTATTAAAAAACAAAACATTTGAGATATACACAAGTAAATATATATGAAAAATCATAAGTATAGTTATAAAAGATTTCTTGTATTTGCAATTATCTAACATCATCATCTAAATTTTATATCATTTTTCACTCTTACTAGGATGTTAACAAGCATGCATGTATATGTATATGTATATGTATATCTATATCTCTCTCCATATATATATATGGGTTTGTGTGTGATGTGTGAATGTGCATGCATGAATATATATTCAATTTCAATATCATAGAATAGATTGTGTTTTCCATTTTATAGACCCTTATTTATGCACTAGTATAAACATAAAATGATAGGAATTAGTCCATGAAAAGATTTAGAGTTTTCTTACTATAGAATCTAATCTAATTAAGGTGCTGAACCAAATCTCGAAGATTATTCTAATAGAAAAGAGAAGTATATAAGATGATAATAAGTTTAGTGATGATTTGTAGTAATGATGAAGTAATATTTTCAAAAATTGATTGTAGTTAAGATGAAAATGAAAAATAAAGATGAATCGCCCATATTTAGATGACAAAATTAAAGCAATTGTTAGAAAAAGAAAAAGAAGAAGAAATAGGAATGGCACCAATAGTGATATGAAAAAGATATATTCTTTGAGCAATGAAGACCTTGACTACCTAGTTGAGAAAGAATACATAGGTTTAAATGAAATGGTAGTTTGTTATAATTTGGTAGGGTATTGGTTCCCATTGGATTTGAGTGATCCAAAACATTACTTATCAATCTACAGGTTTCACAAGCTTACCTAAGGCCCATCCATGACTGGCATCTCCATGTCCATTAGGATGAGGTCAAAAACCATTCCAGAAGAATGGAGATCCACAGCTTCCTTGCCATTTTCCACCGCCTGATTTTCGATACCAAGATTACTAAGGAGCTTCTTGTGTATTGTTTGGATAGTTATGTTGTCCTCCACAATGAGCACAATCAGCTTATTTTTCAGCATCAGGCGATTAGATCCCTGGCTGGCAACATTTCTTGAAGATGTAGCTCTAGATCCAGTAACATCTCCTGGTTTTGTGTTCTTTGAGCTAGCACCTCCCAGTCCAAGTACCATTTTTCTTTTTCAGATCAAACTTCCTAACTTGCTTTTCCTGCATGCATGGAAAAGTGATATTGAGTTTCTTCAGAATCATAAAAGATACGCTCCAAATAAAATATGAAATCTATGGTATGTTATCTCCATGATATTGTCAATTATTTCTTCTTAAAAAATATAATATCTATGAGTAACTAGTGGGTGACATGTTTGTCATGTAAGTTGATATTAAAGTTGTTGAGTGAGAGACTTATTTGATAGGGAATAAGTGGTTACATATTTTCTAATGGACATCTTGTTAATTTGGAAACTCTTTTCACTAATTACTTGAAAATATTAAATGACCCTTAAAATTTTAATTGCTTTAATATATATATATATATTAAAGCATGGATGTAGACATATTTCAAGGCAAGCTCTTTTTTTCCTTTATATATAGTAGTGACCTAATAGTTATGGAGATATTAATTGGTAATTATTAATCTCTTAAGTATCCCTCTTTAACATATATTCACTTTTCAAACTTTAAATCTTGGGTGAAACAAACATATACAACTAGGTGTCGTATAGTAAGTGTAATATCATTTGAGCTAGGCAAGGCCAAATATAACACATGATGTGCCGAGACACAACTAGCTCAATCCTAAAGAAGTACTAAACTTTGTTAGTTGATGTACTTATATACACTAATCGAGGGCATGCTAGTTATGTATCAATCAAGTGAACATAGCAAATTTGTTGTATTTTTAACTTAAATGGTTATATTATACTTTATAATTTATTTGTAATTTTGAAATGATCGGTTAACTTGGTATTGATTTTGTTATATAGAGATATTTATAAAAGGACACTGAAGCTAAGCAAGGAGCAGAAAGCTCTTGAGTAGATATTTTTAAAGTATTCATTTTTACTACAAACAAATAAATGATTAGTATACATTAACTTTTGAAAGAATCTTATAGGAAGAAATTAGTTTCCTATGAAACATAGAGTTACTTTTTATATTTAGAACTAACAAAAATTTACTAATATACCCTATTTTGATTGTATTTTACATTTTTTATATATAATTTTGGGGGGAAAATAAAATGGCATGCTTTAAAAAGAATAAAACACCCAAAAAGATATGAATAAAGATCTTTTCAATATTCGTGATATTAAGACACATTTCCTTCAGCCTTTAAAGCCCAAGTTGAAATATTGAGCACATAGAGGTGATCTCAATCCCTTCCAGCACATGTATCGTTATGGTTCACAATAGGGAGGGTATGAACATTTATGAACTCTACTATTCACAAGAATTAACATGAAGCCTTTGGAATTTACTCAAATATTATAAAAATATTAATTCATTGACTGTAGGAAAAAAAAATGAATGTTTAGAAGAAAATTTATATTATCTTTGAATAATAAAATATATATATTATGAGGGGTGGTGTGGCTTGTTGCTTGCTTTGTAAACCTGATTTTTGTGTTTGCTTCCTCTTGTAAACTGTTCTTTGCTGTAGGTTATGTGGGCTCTATTGGTGATTGGTTTATATTATGATCATGTCCATCTAGTCTCTTACTGTGGTCCTCTTCTGTTCTAGTGCGAAGTCGTGTGCTACAATGTTGATATGGCTGTGCACTTATGGTTGTGTGGGCTAATATCAAAATTTTTTATTGATTTTATAATTTCCACTTAAGTATAAACTGGCTTTATTAGGACATTCTTTGTTCTTGTATCCCTTGCCACATTTGCTCTATATCATATCATTCTATAATCAATAAAACCTACCCTCTTCCAAAAAAAAAAAACATAATATACATTAACATGGTAAATAGTTATTAACATTTCTTAATAATGTATAACCCACAATTTGCACTCAACAAAGTGGCAATATAAGCATTCATCAATTAAAAACAAAGAAAATTCCTAATAGATTACTTATTGCTACATAATTTTGCAAGATAGTAGCAGAAAGTATGAATTGCCTTTGCGCCAATGAATGGCGATGTTGGAGCTCTATAAAGCTCAATGGCAATGGTATTGAATAGTAGGAAGTTTGATGAGATAGAGAAACTCCTCAACGATGATGTTAACGCACGTATCCATATATAGGGTTTAAAGAAGCAGTGAGCACCAGTGGTGTTACCTCACCTGGTATTTTAAGTCTGACAAGCATACTGCAAAAGCTGGCAAGGAAATTAAAACGTGCCAATATCAAGTTATGCAGGGGTAACATTTGGCTAATGGTTGATACTACAACTGGAATAAGAAATAAAGTTTGTTAGGATTGGAAAGAAACATAATCTATTAACCTGATTTCTTTTACTTTTTGGGTCATATATGAGGTGCAGAAATCTCAAGAGTATCTTAACTTTTTTCTAGGTATTATAAAAATATAACGGTCAGGATGTGATGGGTATATGAAAACGTAATCTACAAAGATTGTGATGCAATGAGGATACGATATCTTAATCTTAAAGACTTTTTGCCATGCATGTAATCTAATATATAGATTTGTATTGTACTATGCCTACTCATGTGTTTTTCTGTCTCTTTCCTCCTACTCCTCTACTCGACTACTACTACTGTTACTTCTTCCTCCTCTCTCTCTCTCTCTCTCTCTCTCTCTCTCTCTCTCTCTCTCTCTATATATATATATATATATATATATGATCACTTTTTAGGAATGACATCATAAAGCATCCACATTTTTCAGCTTTATGTGAAAACTTAATTAAATATTTTATAAGTCATTCTAATTAATAAACAACTACTGTGTACAAAGAATTCTCATCTAACCTTTAAATACGAGATGCTTCCATCACGCATGGGTTGTCGCCTGAAGCCAAAGTAAAAGTAAGAAGTAGGCATATTATATTAGCATCTAAAGTTAATAATGTTATACATAATTAGCATTTTAGGTAAGTAAAGCACTTAATTGGGATTTGAAAATTTCTATTTTACATAGATATACCTCATATTTTGGTTCATTTTATTTACATGAATCAATATTTAATGCCACAATTTATGTGTTTAGTTCATAATCTCATTACCTATATTTCTTCAATGAATCTTTATATTAGTTAACTCAACTAATGTTGATTTGTATTTTCATTTTATTTTTTCACATTGTCAATCTTATATGGCATGGTAGAGAGAAGCTTTATGTCAAGTTAATGCTTGAAACTAAATTTCACTAAAACGTCACTATAACCTTTATATATGGGTCTTAAATTATTGTTTTAAGCCTAGCCTATGACAAGTTGCAGTGGAACTTAAGTCACGATGCCAAGGCAAGCAATTACTGTTATTGTTATTACTTATTAGGTATATATCTCCCACTTCTTAAATATAACTATCAAATTATATTAAAACTGGAAAATTTTTCAAATGGTGTCTTCAATCAATATACAAATCGATTGTTTAACATAAGGATAATTTCCAATTGATTAAAGCTTTTACGTATTCAACTTCAAGAAAAAGAACCTACTTTATTCCTTTATATTACTTTGTAGCTAGGTTTCTTTGTGTTTAAAATTATAGATTACATTGACCATTTAAAGCTCGTCTAAAAGCTTAAAAGCTATTAATTTTATATGGAAGTCCAATTAAAGTCACTTGTCAATTAAATAAACATTCTATATTTGATCCAAACTCTTATCAGCATAAGTCTTGAAGTTCTTAGGGTCATTTAACAATAGAATTTACCAAGACAGTTGCTAAGTGTTGTTTGTCAAAGAAAAAAGTTATTACAAAATATTAGAAGTTGTTAAATATGAATAAGAAATTAAAAATATAATAATGATTTAAGACAATAAATTTATGAAGTGCTCTTTTGATGTTTAATTTCATCACTTGAAGCATTGTTAATTAGTGAGCAATGCATACCCTTATAAAGAGTGTTCTAATAATTGTACAACTAATTGTAGGGAAAACAAAGTTTTTTTTCCATGGAAAAAAGATAAGGGGATGCAACATGAGCGTAACTAAACTTATATGAGTCTCTTAAGGGGAAATGTATCATGCACTATTTCTCTAAAGTGGTGACATTAAACTTAGAGGATTTGAATTCCATGGACCCAACATAGAAAACTTGAAAATTTCTTTTGTCATTGGGATTGGGGATGACAATGAGCAAGTTACCTGTTTTATCCACCTTAATTTGCTTGTCTGGTGAATTTTCTACATAAAAATATAATTTTGTAAGTACATATACCATATTCCAAATAACTTGGAATCTTGTTTCAAACAATTATTGCCATAGATGATGATAAAGTACATATTTCTCTTTCAAAACTTGACAACGTATTTTTTTATGATTTATTTGGAACAAAACTTATCAAGAAACTAAAATATTGAAACAGAACATGATAGACTACCAAATGACCCAAGTAATCATCCCTGCATACTTCGATTGCAATGAGGGTATTCTAAATATCCAAAGGCAAGAGAATTCATCCATCATAATATTAGAAGCTCATCTGGTGCTTGATTGGCTTCTATGAATGCATATGAAACAAATATTGATTGGAGTGTTGTCATGAGACTTCAAGCAACACAAATGAATGATAAAATTTATCACGATGGTATTTCATAATGGTTTAGTGAAGCAATTGTTAATGGATCTTCTTCAATTCAATTTAATTTTGTTCATCTTCAGATGCTAGGACAAAAGCTTCCATACATATCATAAGCTTATTTTTATAAAGGTCATCATAGTCCCTAGAAGCATGGAGAACCCAAATAGAAACACATTAAAAGAGTTGCTGCATATGCCTTAAGCTCTTGCTATACTAAGTCATCCATGAGCAGCTCTAATGAAGTTAATTTTAATTACATTTTGGTGATGGAAATTGTTGAATGGATGTCTTTAATCATGCTACAAGGAAGCAAATTAAGTAATAATATATTAGGGTTGTGAAGGATCACGTTAAATATGGCCTTGTTCCTTGATTCTAGTAGTTTAATACAAGCCATTAGATTAAGTGGTTAGTGCAAAACACCCAAATGGATTAAAGTAATTATGCCAGCCTAGTTAAGCACTTTAGTCTTCCATCATGCAATTTGCTTTAAAATTTAGCCTAAACATTTAAGAAATGATGTTCGGTTGGGGGTGAGTGATCAATCCAGCAAACATTGAATTCCCTTGTTTTATGAATAATTCATCAATTTAGGTTTGAACTAGTACACACATTAACTTGATGACCTGATTCAAGGTATAACAGAAATAAGGTTTCATTGACATTTAAAAATTCAATCATTGAAGTACAGTTAACTATAAAAAGATCATCCATATACATTACACTCAATTAATTAAGAATTGGGTTCATATGCATATCGGTTATACTAATTTTTTAACATTAAAAGAGAATTCTGATATATTCATATTTTAGTGCACATATGCGAAGGTTTTAACAAGGGTAATTATTACTAGTTTATTATGTCCAGCACTACTGTAACACCCCTCAGATTTGCTATTTCTTCTACTTTTGTGCGTTTCTGTAATTATTGTGGCCAGCTCTTAAGAACCATTGTTGTGTTCTTTGCCTTGCACCCTAAACCCCTCTCTT
>JAUPMG010057055.1:0-13669 GCA_031762675.1 Pachysandra terminalis | reverse complement strand
AATTTGGTATTCCAGCATTACAACATGTTTCTACAAATGATCTCATGAGTGTTCTCTCCAAATAGGTAACTTGATTTTTTTGAATACCATGAACTTCTTTAACCTTTCGTAGTTGTTGCTTTTTATTTTGTTTGATACTTCAAATCTCTGTAGAATTCATTATTTTCTCCTAGGATGAAGAGCCATAATGATCTCCTAGGATGAAGAGCCATATCATTATATTTCTTTAAGTGGGTTTACTGCGATTGAGTCCACAACATTATGGTTGTGATTTGGAATGGCAAAAGTCGAGTTGCAGCTCTTAAATCAATTAAGTTTTTCAGGATGCTATTTTAATCTGTCTCCATAGAGTTATCTCCCATGAATGCTAATTTGTACTCGGCAAGATCCAGAACACTTATCAATTGCTTAAAACTTTTCTTAAGTTGAACTGTAGTAGGCTACCATCCTAGTGTTTTGTTAGTGTACCTACACCATCAGGTCTCTATGTTCATATTTGCATGCCAGTGAAATTACAATAGAAATGAAGAAACCCTAAAATTATCTGTACGACTTTTTTTAGTGAAGACTTCAAATTGGTGTCTATGTGAGACCTAACAATTTTTAACAAATTCCCTTTTTTAGGTTACCTTTCTAAGATAGATGGTTCTAAGGGATAAAAAGGTAATTGAATTTTTGAATTATTTCACTTTGTCGTGTAGAATAAAAGAAAATCAATCAAGAATGAGACCTATAGTTCGTTTGTTGAAAAAAAAAAAAACTTGTTTCTTACTTGCAAGAAAAGAGTTTGAATTAAGTACTTCATTTCAAGGGTTAATGTCTTCCAATCTATATCTGTTTTTAGTAAAATCAGACATGCTAGAATGCTCCCGTCAAGATCTTTCGATTGATAACCACTTTCATACATTTTTATTAAATGAAATAATTAATATATTTTTTATTTGAGTATGCTTAAAAATTAGAAATAAATATAATATCATATTGATGTAGTGATTTAAGTTGAATTCACTTGCATGTGTGAAAAATGTGTGTACCACTTGTTATTCAACTATTGTGAGAAAATAATCTTCTCGACTTCAATGTAAGTTTCAACCTTAGTTACCAAGTTTGCATGGATGACGTCATGCTCTCATGTTTTGTGCAATTTGATATTTTAAGTGAAAAAAAATGATAATTCGTGAGTTCAAACAAAGAATACAAAGTTTAAATGTAAAATTTGCATTTTTTTTTTCCTGAAAAGGGTGCAACAAGACCGAGTCTCAAAAGAAAAAAAAAGCAAATTTTTTTTTTTTTTGGAAGCTAAGGTTTGAAAAAAAAAAAAAATGAGAGCATGACTTTTCACTAATCCTTCCGTGTTAAATATGATCAGATTCTGGCACGTTGACGTAGGGTCCAAGATGTCAAATGGGTCCGTGAGTCAACCCGTGGACCCAAGAGCCAAGAGAGTGCCACCTCATTAGAGAACAAGTGTTCTTTTTAAATGATAATCGTTATTAAGATGGTGGCACGTGTCATCATCTGGGAGTCTTTATTTACTCATAAAAACCTTTTGGAATCTTGGAGATCAAGAGATCACTTGAAATTCTAGCAGATTTGATATTGATACTTGAGACTTGAGAAGGTTTTCAATGCAGAGAATCTCTGTAGTTGAAAGTGAGAAGAAATCTTGAACTGAGACTTGAGATCCAAGGAATGAAAGTGGCATCTATCCTCATTTTTTCATCTCCAATTCTGGTCCTTAGCCATTGCTTACCTGCCATGTCTTATTGACCCACCCTCTTGCTCATATACAAGCAACAGTGGGGAACAGCTATAGATAGTGCCATAGCGGTTTATGCCTACACTGTATCTACCTTCCTACTTAAATTCCAGACTGACAGCCTTGTTAATAGTATTTGACCATGTGAACGGTGAGAGAAAAGTAAACTATTAAGGGTTATCTACTCTGCAAAAATCTTCAAAAGAAATTATTAGATGGTATCAAATGAAAAAATGAGTGGTGATGAGCCAGCCCGAGCCCGGCTTGAACCCATTAAAAATGATAGTATCAAGTTCGTGCCCAAATGATTGAGTGGACCAGAACCTATAAATTTTCAGATTAGGTTGGCTGTGGTGATCTTGGCATTGATATCTTTCTAAATTTACATTTAATTTATAACTAGTAAAACAGAATATCGAAAATAAGTTGTCTAAAATTTGTTGTGAGATGTAAATCACCATATGCATCGCACATTGTTTGGTGAGTCTGATTTTGCATTTGTGACCTGTGTATTAAAGAGTTATTTTCTCTGTTTTGTTCTTCTACTCCTGTTCATTTATCTTTTTAAAGTTTCTGTTTCTTCTTCCTAGTATCCTTGTACCTCCTGTTGTACACTTTTGGTGTACAGTTGGATTCATTTGTACTCTTTTATAATCTAATATATTTTATATATTTGCTTATAAAAAAAAATAATGTTCGAATTTCCCAGTTATCCTTAGTTGGAGTTGACCATCTACTCTACACTCAACCTATTTTATTGCCACCTCTAAACTGTACTGTTGTACCAAATTGACAGTTTGCAAAATCTAGGCTATAATGCCTAAGAACCCATTCTGTGTATAGCGCATGTTTTTGTTTTTTTGTTTTTGGATGAATAGTGAAGAAGAGATTATGAAGACAAAGAAATGTTAAAGTACAACCAGTATTGAGCATCAGATTTGTGTCTTATTCTTGACCAGGATCAAGATCTACTGACGTAGACATTCCGGCTGATATGTTAGCCCATTCCTGTTAGTGAGATGACCCATGGGTATTCCATCTTACGCATGGTTCATTAGTGGACCCATTTAATTAGTGATAAGTTGATAAAGATTTGGTTATATTAGTTTATCTAGCTGATTAAATATTGCTACTGCTTAGTTGTGTCTTGCTTTAGAAATTAGAAGTTCTAGTCCAAGTAGAAAGGTTTCTTCTATTTAATTCTATCTACAATTAATTTTGGGAATTAAGTCGAGATATTTGATGGGTAATTGTAGAATGCGTTAAGTATTTTAGTTATTAATGGCCTGGAATTAAAAAAAAAAAAAAATCTTATAGTAAGATAATGGTCCACAACTCTTCATGGGACATCTAATAGAACCATATGATGGTAGTCCTTTTTTCTCGGAAATTTCGCCAGATAATATTTGTGTCCTAGGTCTATGACATTCATATACCCAGTTGTGATCCATATATTTTAAGCAATTTGAAGCCAAGGGACTTGCACAAGCGTAATGATGAATGCTTTTCTCCATTGCTTAAGTTTTGCTTCAGCTCTTATCTGTGTTGATTTGTTCTGTTCATCTTCTAGGATATAGTGGTCATCATTCTCCATGTCTGAATCCTCCTAATCCCTCCCTCCCCTTTTGGCTGATTATCTTTTTTTTTTTTTTTTCCCTTTTCTGTTTTCCTCTTCCTGATATCGTTTGTGAGAGTATTCTACTTCCATAGTTACTATGTATTCATACCGAAAATAATATTCTCCTATTGTATGGTCACATTTTATATATACGGGACCGTTGTACTCATTTCTTTGACCATCTGCATGTCTGTGTTTTGAGCTTGTATATCCATGCTGTGCTCAACATTGTTTGATGAATGTCAGTCGGTGGTGACATTTGAACCCATCTTATCTATATATTATTTCTGCATTTAAAAACAGCAACTTTTTCCACATGAAATGCACCTTTGCTTGTGGATGTGTGGCTTTGTATATTTTACATATACTTACAAGACAGGTTGTATTCCTAACTTAAAATCTCATCTGCCCTTGCATTGCTTGGTGAGCAGGAAGTGCTTTGAAGTCTTTTGAAAAGTGTGGATCGATGAATATCACCAAATATTGGAAAGAGAATTCCACATAAATGTGTGTTTTTCTTTGGGATTAAAGTCATTATGTCTGCTGGGAGAACGTTCCCATGACTTTCAAATGCACATAGAGGTAATACACTTAAACCAAAGTGAGATAGAAATTCCTTTGTACGATAAGTTATTGCAGTGTTGGAGCATGTCTTATTATATATAGTCAGAAAGTGTCCATCCTCTTTGTAGGGAAATAAGTTGTTTCAAGATCTGCTCATTTGAATTGTTGTTCATTCAAAATACATTGTATGTAATTAAATGACAAAATTGGTGTTATTGTGATTAGTGTTGATATGCTCACTAATCTATTCTTCAGAGAATGAGAATCGTTAATGATTCATACCCTTATGTTATGATATATTTGCATTTGTATCTATCCCTCATAATCACTGCGTTTGTACACCCAGCATTAAAATCTGCAAACTTCCGTTATTTATTTTTATTGAATGACCATAATAGCCTTTTACTTAATAATTATTATTTTGCATTTATCTCTCTCTATATTGTCATTTTTATTTTTGGCATCCATTCCCCTCTATTGAACATATTTGTTGCATTTATATCCCTAATGATATATTACACGCTTTGTTTGTAAAAATGACCTCATAAAATCTTATATCTGTCAAAATGCAAAAAAGATATAAAGTAGGTTCTCTTATCACTAAGATAAGAAATGAAAATATATGACTCAAATCCTTTTGGTTTTAAAAGAACTAGGTAGACATTATATGAAGCATTAATACCTTAGTATTGAATTACGAGAATTTGTTTACCTTAGATCGAGTCGAGTCGGGTTGAAATATGGGAATTTGTTTTGCATCTCAATTACATTTTGATAGAACTTATTTATAAAGTTATCTTGATTATTTTGCGAAAATCAATGAGTGCATCATGCGGTTTTTAACACCGATTGTAGGCTACAAATATAACAATTGTGAAAATGGAAGGATATAGATGTAAACATATGATAATACTGAGGGAATGTAAAATAATACATATTTACTTAAAGGTTGTTATGGTCATTCAATAAAAAATAAAAAATAAATAAAAAACAGAATTTTGCAGATTTTAACAAGGGTACAAATGCAAAAAATAGAAGGTACAGATACGAATATAAAAAATTACAAGGATTTAAATTCAAAAACATCATAATATAAGGGTGTAGATGCAAAAAGCCCATCATGAATTAGGAAGGTAAGGAGTGCTAGTAGTTTCGATAATTTTAGGTTCTGTTTTGAATACTGAACGCTCTAAACATGGGAGTTACGATGTGGCCAACCACATTGCCCACCTGAGAGGGGACCCTCTGTATAAGGTAAGGCCATGTTAATAATGCTTTTATCCATAAACCCCGTTAGCTCCTTTGTATTGTATTGTTTTGTCATGCATGTATAATAGTCGTCAAACATAGGGCATAACCCGAACTTTATTAGGCTGTGGGCCTGGCATGTAAAAATCATGGCCTAGACCATTACAGGATCCGGACTAGGCAGTCGCTAAGGAATGGTGTTAGAGATAGTGGGTGGCTCATATTCACTAGTCGCTAGATCTAAGAGGAAGGGACCTAAGGGACTCTGTGAAGCAGATACAGTAAGGTTATATTGGGGATTTGCCCGAATAAGAGTATAAGTTGTAAACCTAATTCGTTTTTGACAATAGAAACTTCTCTCTTGTGGATATAGGTTTTATCGAACCACATATATTTTGCATTGTTTGATCTTATTATTATTGTTTGATCCCGATCTAACACATGGTGTAGTCTAGGCGTCTGCTGTGGAAACTTCTCTATTGTGGATATAGGTTTTATCAAATCACATATATCTGTTTGCATTGTTTGATCTTCATTATTATTGTTTGATCCCTATCTAACACATGGTGTAGTCTAGGCGTCTGCTCGAGGTGTCAAAAAACTAGTATATTTGAGTCCAGGTAGAATAGTGAAACGCTTTAACAAAATAGCCTCTGCTACTTTCAATTAATAAGTTTCATCTTCAAAGACATTTCACACGTGTACTTTCAAATTTTTAATCAAGGGTAAATTACATCGACACCCACAAGCCACTTCCATTGGTATAAAAGTACCACAATATTTGTTAAGTTACTTGTATAATTAGGTTTTAAAGATGAAAATGCCCTTATATACTCCTTGCTTATGTCGGCGTGTTTTAAGGCAAAAATGCCCTTATATACTTCTTGCTTAATGATCTTAAAGGACAATTAGTGTTAGAATAAGAAGCTTAGGAATGAAAGCCCCAACTATCTCTTATTACTATGGGTAAATTAGTCATTTAATTTTATACCTTTTAGCACACTATTGACAGAGGGATATTATACTCAAATAATAATAATAATAAAGAAGCAATGTATTAATAGAACTTATATGGATTGAAATATTTTTTGAATGGCTGGTGAAGATGGTCTCTTACTAACTAGACAGTTTGGATTAGTCACGTTATTCTTTTACGTGATAAAAGGGCGTTGATCCTCTACAATTGGATGGTTACAACCATCCTTACAACACTATTTAGAGGAGGCAGCCACGGGTGAATGAAGATGCATCTTCCTAATCTTGTACGATGTGGGTACTGGAAACTCATTCATGGGTATCACTAGTTCAGGGTACCGGCAGCTCATTTATGGGGTGCCATTGGGTAAGGGTAGTCATGTTAACAAAGATGCATCCTTACAATCTCGTGCGGTGGGAGTACCGGAAGGTTATTTATGTATAGGATACTGATAGCTCATTCATGGGATACCACTGAGTAACAAGTTTTGTACTCGATGTGAGTGTTAAGTTGGCACGTGATAGGGAGGATACATCTTTGTTCACGTGCCATCCTTTATATGGCACTGCAATTATGGGCTCACATCCTTTACAGCCACATGCTTAAAGCGATTCATACAACACCATTGAGATATTGCCACGTGGAGTACCAAGGGGTACTCAAGAGAGACCCAGATAAAGGGGGTACCAGTGTGATTCATTGGGGTACCAAGGGTGGGGGTACCGTTATTCATGGGATACCAAGGTGTGTGTGTTGGGGGGAGGGTGTACCGTGGCTTAATCAAGGGGTACCTTGTCCATGTGGCGCCTCCTGATTGATGCATATGATATTTCTGATTGATGCTGTATAGAATGTTGCTCACCCTTTATTGTAGAGGATGCGAAGCTGTATAAATATGACTGTAATCATCCTGCTGTAGACGATGGGAATCCGTAACAAAAAAGTCTTGTCTTGCCTGCTTACAAAACCTGGTGAGAGACCAAAATACCTTTTTAAAAGTATTTCATCATAAAATAACTCAGCTAAGTTTCTCATGTTGTAAAGCTTCATCCAAATCTGCCCAAGGGACTGAGCTAGTCTTTAGGGAAATAAATAATTTTTTTTCCCATGCTTTGTTGATGTGCCTAATCACTCAGTTCAGTTACTTTAATGTGCGTTTCTCAGCCAAGTCTCGGGATCACGGATCCAACCCGTCCTGACCGATCTTGATCTGGACCGGCGATACCAACTGGTCCGGATCAATACGAAAGTTAGATCGCCCATAAAAAAAAAGGATCGAATACTACCAGTCGTCGAAATGACGGTACTGATGAGTCAATTTGAAAATTGGTTCAATCCAATCATATTTTGACACGTGACAAGGTCAATTGTGTAATTACATATTCAAATACTGTATTTCAAATATTTTCAAAAAAGTATATTTCGAAAAAAGCCCATTAGGGAGAATCATTTCGAAATTAATACTATATTTCGAAGTTATACTTAAGATAGGCTTCGAATCATATTTTTGAAAGAGAACCTTTGAAATATGAAAGCATATATAGCTTGGCCACCTCGAGAGGGCCAATTCATCATCATAAATATTATTTCAGTATTAGTATTTCGAAGTTATATCTCGAAATGGAAAATATCAATATTTCGAAGTTACATCGAAATAATCATTATCATGTATTTCGAGAAAATATCTTGAAATAACCAAGTTATTATCTTAAAATCATTAATATTCTAAATCTTCGGTATTTCGAAATGCCTTTCAGGATAATCATATCAGGATAATCATATGACTTTAAATTACTCTTCAAAATAGTCATTCGAAATGACTATTTCATAATCATTTCTTTAAGATAATTAGTATTTCGAATTATGTTATTAAAAGTACTGCATTCCTATTTCGAAGTCATCATTCGAAATAATCACTCGAAATAGACACTATGATACTTCGAAGTTATAATGTCGCGAATTGTATTTTGTTAAGGGAATATTCCCTGACATTCAATCACTCTTCGAAGACTCTGATCTCGAAGTAGTTTATTCAACATAGGGAAAAATAAACATTAGACTTTCAGGAATGGAGGTTGAGGTGTCAGTAAGATCTTGTAGCATTAAAAGACTTGAATTAATACAGAACAATAACATATCACCATTTTTATAACGTCATGTTCATTAACTTAACTGAACATTAGAAACGTTACATTATCGAATTAGACGTTTTGGATATTGAATAGTCAAATCAAAACGCCTGTTCAGCCAAACGTTTTCAATCTGTTCATGAAACGTTGTAAACGGTTAGAGAATGAATTTGAGGCTATAAAAGGAGGTTGAGGTATCAGTAAGAAAAGGCTGGAGGATTCTCTGAATATTGAACATTCTCTGAGAATTTGCATAACATTTGTCTTAGAAATCATCTTTCTGAAATCAAGAAGTTCTGTATTGTCTTTCTGTACGTTCCTGACTGATTTTACCTATTTCTCTCTTTGTTTAAACTTCAAACAAAAGGAAACCTTTCACTGGAACGGTCTTTTTTTGATTTAGGCTAGTGAAAGGAAGTATTTGAATCCTTCGATTGCACAAACCTCCATAGTAAATTGACATTTTTGATCATTTACCGGTTTGTGCATCACCATTTTTGGCGGCTTTCACTGGGGAACTTGATTTGTTTTCTACCTTTTTAGTATCAAAGATCAGTTTCAGACTATCGAAATAGCCCCAGAACCTTCTGTTAACAGTACTACTGGAGCACAAGATCTTCCTGTAGATCATGTGAATGATATTCCTACAGTTGATCCTGCTATCATTCCACCAGCATCTATGTCTTCATCTTCGAATGCACTACCCAATGATAATGCCAGTCATTTCTTTGTTGGAGAATATGGCTGTGATGCATCGGCAATTGATGGCTGTCCTGGCCAGACATGCTACAACTGCAACACAAGTAGCATGTCAAGTCGGTTGCACACCATCTTTGCCACAATTTGCTGCAATTACCAGTATTTCGAAAGAAGAACCCATCAGGCCTACTTTCAAAAAAATTTCTAGTAGTTTACCTTCACAGGCAACTCTACCGCCAACAGTTGCTCCACCAACTATTTTATTAGCATTACCATCTTCCACTCCTCATTTTGCCACCCTTGAGGAAGTAGAATCACTTTTAAAGAAATCAAAAACTCAAAATCCTGAATGGGTCAGTGATGACGACTACCCACCATATCCTATTTCATTCTTGAGCAAACCCTATCCAAAGGACTATGTGAGTCCTAAATTCCCAAAATTCACTGGTCAAAAGGGGAATGTGAAGGAACACATAAGCCGTTTTATTGAAGCTTTGGGGGCTCATGCCTAGAACAATGATCTTCGATTGGGGGAATTCTCGAAATCCCTTACTGACAAGGCTTACACTTGGTACAATAACCTTAAACCAGGATTTGTGAATACTTGGGAAGATATTGCTGCTCTTTTCCACAAGAAGTTTTACATCACTGAACAAGTGTACACCGTCATCGATTTAAGCAGAGAACATCAAGGTCATTTTGAGGGCCTTGTTAAATATGTTAAGCGATTTCGAGATTTGGTGATGTCTTGCACCGAAACAGTGGCTGAAGACCAATACATTGAATACTATATTATTGGGATCATCCCTGAATATAGAATTCATTTGGAGAACTTGGGGATCACAAGTTTCACCAAATTATATGATGTTGCTCGAAAACTCAATGTTTCGATACCTAGTATTTCGAGAAAGAATGAAAGAAGAGGGAATGAGATTATCTTAGTTGAGGATAATCCTTCGAAGAAGTCAAAGAAGAATGTGAACAAGAATTCTCGAGATCCTCCCCCCTGAGCTAGACTGTACACCGGCTCAATTCGACATTTTGTTTGACAATTGGGTAAAAGATGGTCATGCCAAACGTCCTATCCCAAAGAAGGTGTCATCGGCAAAGGATCGGAGTAATCCGAAATTCTGCAAATATCATCAATACATAGGTCATAGCACTTGTGATTATTATTCTATGAGGAGGTTGTATTATCTTCAAGTAAAACTTAGAGAAATTGAACTGCAGTCCGGAACAAGTTGTCACTAATCCTTTACCGAATCTTTTAAGGATACTTACTAAATATCAAAGGAGAACATGAAAGAAATTAGCTTTTCGAAGTCTGAAACAAATAGCTATTGAAGCGTACACTCAAAAGCCTTCATTACGAGAAGTAGATGAGGAATGTACCATTGCTATCTCAAAAAGGTTTGATAACTTTCAAATCAATATTTATGCATTTTACTTTTATATATATGGGATGCTTGATTATGAAATTGGGGGCTTACACCCTATATGCAATTATGTAACCATATATTCAAATAAGAATATCATTTCGAAACTAAGTATTTTTTCGAAAACCCACGTATGTTGGGAGTATACATTCGAAGCAGTATAAATTTGAGTGCTCACAAGAAATTATATATACTCTAAGGGTCTACACAAGATGGACCTAGATATTCGAGCACTCACAAAAGTGAGAGAATCAACTCAAAATCATATATTTATCCTGAGGATCTACATGAGATGGACCTGAGAACTTCGAATGCCTACTTATGGTAGGAGAATCATATTCGAAGTAGCATATTTTGAAGGCCTACATATGTAGAAAAATCTCGAAAAACAAGTATCCTGAGGATCTACATTAGATGGACTTCAGAACTTCGAATGCTTACTTACGGTAGTAGAATCATATTCGAAGTAGCATATTTCGAAGGCCTACATATGTAGGAAAATCTCGAAATACAAGTATCCTGAGGATCTACATGAGATGGACCTCAGAATTTCGAATGCCTACTTACGGTAGAAGAATCAAATTCGAAGTAGCATATTGCTTTCGAAGAGATCAATGTATTTTCAAGTGAAAACGCTGAATTACATTCTATATTCTAAGGATAACCTTAGACCAATATTGCCTTCGAAAAGAAAACTCTCGAAGAGATCAATGCACTTTCAAGTGAAAATGCTTGAATTACATTCTATATTCTAAGGAAAACCCCAGACTTTCGAATGCCTACTTATGGTAGGAGAATTCAAAGTAGCATATTTCAAGGGCCTACATATGTAGGAGAATCTTGAAATCAACAAATATTCTAAGGATCTACTAAAGAAAGATCTTGGACCAGCATTCCTTGATGAACAACTTTTGAAATGATCAATATATATTTTCTAAGGATCCATATAAGATGGACTTCAAGATCTTCGAGCGCCCACATGTGTTGGGAGAATTATCTCGAATAAATATTCTGATGATCTACTTAAAATGGACCTCAGATCAATATTTGATCATTGCATTGTTGTTATCATCAAGTTTTGTAAACATTCTAAGGAAAAACTTAGACCAGAATTCCTATGAGAAAAAATCTTCAAAGTGATGAGAAAACCTTATCAGTATCCTTATAAAGGAAAACATTCGAAATCATAATTTTAAAGATCTACTTAAGATAGACCTTAAGCTCTTTGAAGTTTCATCTTCGAAGTGTTCTATTTCGAGCGTTCACATGTGTTGGGGTATTTAGCCACATATGTTGGGAGTATTATCTCGAACCATATAAATTCAAGCACCCACATGTGCTGAAATATTTAGCCACATATGTTGGGATTATTATCTCGAATTGGATAAGTATTTCAATGATCTACTTAAAATAGACTTCAGACATTCGAACGCCCCCATATGTTGCAGTATTTGGCCACATATGTTGGGAGAATTATCTCGAATCGGTATGATTTTCAAAGCATTTAACATTCTAAGGATCTATTTAAGATAGTCCTTAGACAATATATTTTGAGAATTCACTTCAGATGAACCTCTCAGACCAGTATTCTTTCGAAATTTTACTTTCGAAATATCCTTGTTCGAGGATCCATATATATGGAGAATTATCTCGAAACCATAAGTATTCTAAAGATCTACATAAGATAGACTTTAGACTAGTATTCTTTTTGCAGGAAAAATTCGAATTAATCAAGTATACAAAATATATTCACAAACGTATATATTATGTTATTACCAAGAAATTGCCTCTTATGAATATGCGTTTATAATGTGAATGAATATCATATTCTAAACGGAGGGGGCTAATGATGATGAGTCAATTTGAAAATTGGTTCAATCCAATCATATTTTGACATGTGGCAATGTCAATTGTGTAATTACATATCCAAATACTGTATTTCGAATATTGTCGAAAAAGTATATTTCGAAGAAAGCCCATTCAAGGAGAATCATCTCGAAATTAACAGTATATTTCGAAATTATACTTAAGATAGGCCTCGAATCATATTCTTGAAAGAGAACCTTTGAAATATGAAAGCATATATAGGTTAGCCATCTGGAGAGGGCCAATTCGTCATCATAAATATTATTTCTGTTAGATATTTTGGCATTCGTGACAATGAAATTTAAGTTTAATGCAAATTCAGCATTCAAGTTGATTCTAGAAGATTCTGGAGACATCCCACAGTGGTCAATCGTGTAATATTAAGAAACCTCTAAGTTTAGTTGGGATTCTAATCCAAGAAGTTTCTAATTCAAGAAGTCTATAATTCAAGAGGTTTCTAATTCTAGAAGGTTTCGAATCAGAAAATTCAAATATCTCGTCTCTAATTATTTTGGGAGAGAAATCTGGATTTTCTGTAAAGTTTCTACAACTGGCCACATGTTCAAAGTAAAGAAAAACTTTCTAATAAAGTTGGATTGTTTCCCAACCTAATTAGATTAGTTTGGAATACAAGGAAATCTGGTGTGATACTAGAATTGCTGTTTTGGGTTGAAGAATCTGCTTTGATTGAAGATATGGAAGCTTCTTCAAAAAGCTTGAGGAGTTTCTAAAACAAAGGATGAAGATTCTGTTTTTACAAAACAAAATACATCATCACGTGGGTCATGCGTGAGATAGAAAAGCTGGCTTATTGGAGAGAAGCTTCTAACCTCAGAAGATCTCTCAACTAAGTAGAAGGATGCAGATTGCGTAAGATACTGTAGCTGGTGTTTTGAAGAGAAGCTCCTAAAAACAGTAGATCACGCAAATCTAAACCGTCATTCTGTTGAAAGGAATTTTCTGGATTAAGCAAGAGACCAACCGGACAAGATAATCTTCTTCATTATATTGTTGCTAATTAATAGCAAGGGTTGGTTATCTATAAGGGGATATTCTGAGAAGATGCTTGACAGAGATCAATAAGATTTGAAGGAGAATTTGAATAAGATCGTGATCTGATTTCAAATCCCATTTTGGAGATCTGCTGCAACAAAGTGTTGCAACAGTCTGTCATCCGAGAATCTGAAAAAGATATGTTTACCTTCTTTATAATACACATTAAACAACATGAAGAAGGTGACTCTCCAAGGGATTCAATAATATCATATCAGTGTTTTTACAGTTCTTCGATAGAAGAACTTTGAGTCTTCGGGAGAAGACGACTGCAGATTGAAGGGAGTTCAATCATGCATTACAGTTCTTCGGGAGAAGAAC
>JAUPMG010057044.1:0-13670 GCA_031762675.1 Pachysandra terminalis | reverse complement strand
GATTCCGATTGGGGTGAGAGTCGCGGTTCGAACATAAGGGTTCTCACGAGAATTTCCTTAAGTTTGGGTCGTGACAATATGTGTCTAGCATGATATACTATATTGTGTGAATTGCATTAATAATGTGAATTAAATTACATGAGTTGCATTGTGACTGTAAATGTCATAGGATTTTTCCTAGACATTTTCCGGGTTCATCAATGTTGTGACATAGTTCTTGAGCATATGTAACCGAGCCTATTGAAGAACAAGCATTGCAGATTCAAGGAAGACCAAGCTACAATGAAGCTTCTATCGGAATTGGTGTCCTATCCAAAGGTATAAACACACATGCACTAGACGGCCCCTAGAAACACATTATTCATTACATATTGACTTGTTTCAAGGGAGCTTGGAGTACCTTACCAGTTAAGGTTGCGGACTTTGCCATCTGGATGCGAGTCTGGAAAGCCAAAGATTGCCCACAGATGGTCGACACCATTCGTGGATGGACCTTGGGAATATGGCCATAGAAAGGATTAAATTAGGTATTCCCAGGGACACCGGTAGACCGACCATGTTGTTCGGTTGCCCGAATAGGGCCATCGGTCAGTCTTCAATTGATCGGTCCATAATGCCGGTTGCATAACAGACCATTGATGGTTTGTGCGATCTGCACATGCTCAGTCGATCAAACAAAAGGTCCGGTCTACCAGTAGGAGGATCCCTGAGTGCTAACGGTTGACCGACAGAAGTGTCTGATCGACCGACGCCTCGAAGGGTTGATTGATAAGTCTTTCCATCCAACCGATTAATTTAAATTTCAAATTAAGTTAAGTCGGTGGAGCCACCGGTCGACCAGTCAAGCGTACCGATCGAGCGGCAGACGCAGAAAACACAAACTCTATAAATAAGAGTTGGGCATCATAATCGCGAAGGACCCGTATAGAAATTCTCCAAAGCCCTAATTTTAGATCTAATAGCTTTTTGCTCTTCCTTAGGCTAGATAATTCCTCTCCTTCCATCTTCTTCCCATTCATAATGGAATTGGCACCCTATGTCAACTAATTTGAAGAAGAAGGATTGATATCCAAGCCCTTACCCATTGATGTGTTGCATTATTTAGATCATCTCACATACACATCTAGGGTTTTAAGGCCCTCATCTCTGTCAAGCGTCAACGACGACATCAAAGGTGGAAAGGAGCGAGGAACGTGAGCGAGAAACGGGGATTCAAGCTCACAACAACGGACGTATTTCAAGTTGGTAAATCTCATAGAAGTAGTCCTTTTTACTGTTTTTAATTTAGGTTAAAAACTATAACGGTTTAAGGATGCCTTGAAAACCTTGTAGTGGTTAGAGGTTAGCCATGAAACCATGTAATGATTAGAGGTTAGCCATGAAACCTCGTAGTGATTAGAGGTTAGCCATGAAACCTCATTGTGGTTGGAGGTCAATCGGGAAACCTCATAGTGGTTTTTGGGTGAGCCATTAAAACCATTGTACAGCTTGGAGAATGCCGGGAAGTTCTTCATACGGTTTGGAGGTTAGCCGTAGTGAACAAAATCTCTCGTAGAGAAATCCTTGAGACTCGCGGGCGGAATCCAAAGGGAGTGGACTAGGCCGGGGTGCCGAACCACTATAAATCACATGTGTTTGAAATCATCATATGCGAGCTATTGTTTTCCATTTTCCCGTAATTGTTAAAACACATAGTATAATCTATTAGGTTTTAAATTGGGCCTAAATAATTTTGCATATCAGCTTAAAACCTATTCACCTCCCCTTCTAAGTAATTATTACGTGCACTTTCAATTGGTATCAGAGCTTCGTGCTCGGATATAAGGTTTAACAACCTCGAGTTGATCCGTAGTAACATCCAAGTTAAAGGGACAATCCTTCATTAGATCGTCGTTCTTCGATGGGTCAAATTACGCCCATTGGAAAGAGAAAATAAAGACACTTTTACTTTCTATTTACAACACAACTCTACTTGCACTAAGTAGGCTGTGGTATCTTTCCACCAAAGAGTTTGAGTTGGATGGGATAAAGAGACAAGTAGATCTCGACTATGATAAATGGTCAGATGCTGATAAAAGGATAAGATCGGCTGACGCGAAAGCTCTCAATGCGATCAAATGTGCAATCTCTTCCGATGAATATCGAAGAATTTGCATGTTCTTGAAAGCTAAGAAAGTATGGCACATCCTAGAGATGACCTGTGAGGGGACTACCATAGTCAAGAGATCTAAACTCCAACTTCTCATCACTCAGTTTGTAAATATAAAAATGGATGATGGTGGAAAGTTCATGGAATTCTGTGCCTAGCTCAATGACATAGTTACGTCCATGTGGGGGTTAAGTGAACCCGTTATGGATTCTAAAATTTGTAGAAAAATCCTAGGATCCCTTCCAGAAAGGCTTACGGCAAAGGTTACCTCCATTGAGGAGTGTAGGTATATCGACCTTCTAAAAGTTGAAGAACTTGTAGGATCCCTTTAAACCTTCGAGTTGCACTTTGAGACCTCTTCTAAAGGGAAGTCGATTGCCTTAGATTCTTCAAGCTCACAAGAAAAAGAAAAGAAAATTGAACATGTGAGTTTTGAAGAAGAGGACTTAGCCTTATTGGCTAAAAGGTTTCTAAGTCACGCCTCTACAAGAAGAGAGGGTGCAACCAAAAAGGGAAAATCTTTTGACAAGCCCTACCCTAAATCTAATTCTAGGGAATTGTCAAAAGAAACCTAGTGCTATACCTGTAAAGGGTATGGGCACATAGCTACCTATTGCCCATCTAAAAGTATATCTAATAGTAAGGTAATGACTTGCTAATACTTGGGAGGAATCATCCGAATTCGGGTCAAAATTGACTAACTTGGATAAAGATGACGACTTAGCCATGCTGGTGGCTAGGACTCCCGAGTCTCCTCTAAAGGACTATATTCCTATCAAAAGATCTATACAATAGAACCCTTATGAGGAGACAACAAATGAATTTTCTGACGACATTGTTCTACAAAGCAACTTAGAGTTATAAAATTCCATATCTGAAAGCTCTAAGTTAATAGCCGAGTTTAGACAACTCTACACGTCCCTTGTTAAGATGGGTCTTGACTTTGAGAGTCAGATTCATGACAAACCCGACTCTATCCATATGGTTGAGTTAGGTGAGTCTTCATCCCGCAGTCTTAGCTCTAGCACACCTAGGGCTGAATCTCACACTTCTGGTGACTTCAGGCACTTAAACCTTGTGTGTAGTCTTACTCGTGCATGGATGAACACCACCACCCTTAGGGACAAAGGGAAAAGTGTAAAAATCTATCTCTTAGAACCTCTTCCCTCACCTAATGTATATAAATCGTTTATTAAGGGTAACTCTAAGAAGAAGAGGGCTAGGAGAAAGAACTATCCTAGTGGGACTACATCCCTATCCCAGGTATGGACCAATCATGACAGACAACCAAACATATTTATTCATTAGGGGTGCAACTTGGGTCGGTTAAAACCGAAACCGAACCGACCCAAACCGATTTTGGTTCGATTTGGGTTGGGTTTCTAAAGGTTTGGTTCGGTTTTGGTTCTGAAAATACGAAACCAAATCAAAATGGTTCGATTTCGGGTTTATGGCACAGTTAAACCGAACCGAACCGAACCGAAACCCGACAAATATATACATTCTTCTAAACCGAACAGAACTGAACCGAAACCCGATATATAGTACATAGTACATACATATTTTCCTATCTGAATCGAACTAAACTGATTATTTTCCAATCTGAACCGAACCAAATCGATTATAGATAGGTTCACTTTTAGGTCTTTTGCAATTCTGATCGAGAAGAGGACAGGTTATCTCTAGGGTTTTACAGTGCAGACAAAAGCTGCAAAATGATAGAGAGAATAGGTTTTTCTTATCTTCGATTCTCTACTATCTAGTGTAATCTACATAAAAAAGTGTTGTACTCCCGGTTTAACTCGGCCTTAAAAAGAAGAAAAAATCGTCAAAACCTCGCCGCTCAACGGCTTTGACTCTCCTGTTCTCACTTTCTCTCTCTTCCATCCCTCTTATTTTCTTTCTACCGTATCTCTATCCTACCCCGTCTCCCATCTCTCTCTCTCTCTCCTTATTTCTTCTCCTTCATTTTCTTCTTCTTTCCCTTCTCTCTTTTTCCCTTTTTCTCTTCCCCTGTCTCTGGTTCATTTTCTTCCTCTTCCTTTGTAACAAAAAGGAGAAAACCCCTTGTCAATTTGTCTAATTAAATCATTAATTTGTACTGAACTGAAATTATAATTTCGGTTCGGTTTGGTTCGGGTATAGGGTTTCTTAGTTAACTTCGGCTCGGGTTTTGGGTTAGAATTTTCGGTTCTCAATTTTGTTCGGTTCGGTTCTGGGTTGATATGTATACACCTCGGTTTGGTTTTGGATTGAGGTCAACCCAGACCAAACCGAACCGAGTTGCACCCCCACTATTCATATATGGGAATGTAAGACTGACCCACCTAGTTGGTACCTAAATAATGGGGCCTCTAGACATATGACTGGAGACAGATCCTCCTTCATTACCTTTGAATGCCTCGAAGGAGGATTAACTTCTTACGGGGATGGTAGTCGGTCACAAATCAGGGGTAGAGGATCAGTTAAATTTCCCAACATGCCCACCATTGATGCTGCCCTCTACGTAGAAGGTTTGAAATATAATCTTCTAAGTGTGTCACAACTTTGTGATAATGGACATACAGTGACCTTTAAACGTAGTAGCAGTAACATCACTAACAAATCTGGAAAGACTGTTATGAAGGGTCTTAAAATGGGTGACAATTACTACACGGTAAAAGAAGGGACTTCCACCTCTTCTTTTACTTGCCTCATGACTTCTACTCTTGAAGGGGATGACACTGAATAAACATCCAATACCCCCTCAAGAAAAGACATTGAGTGCCACTACTGTGGAAAGGAGGGACATCATACTATTGATTGTACGATGAAACTCCGTGGTCCTACTATCTTCAAGAAATTTAAATATATGGAGAAAAAGGCATTGGATAAGACTGATCCTATGGATTGCACAGTTCCATTTGATAAGGGTAAGTCTCCCTCTTTCTTTCAGGATCAAATCTCTATTGCCATCGACCTTAAACGTTTGAAGGAATTGTTTTCCCCGATCCATTAGATGAATGAGGACTTCAAACTAAAGAAGGCAGTAGAGGGAAACAAGTCTAGAATGCCACCTAGACCTTCTTTTTATTCCACCTCATGGGTCACCGAGGAGTGACTCCTCGGCGGGTATCACATACGAAGGTGTCAACTTGATTGACCTATCATTTACGCCCAAGTATGTGATACATGGATTATCTATGCAAATGGTATACTTTTTTCCTTCTTTTGTGTGCATATTTAGTTTGTTTTGTGTGATTTGTGCATTTAAATAGTCTTACTATTAATTTGCACACCTCACGGGTGGATGGAAATTTTTTATAAAATCCAAAAATTTCTTGAGTGATTTTCCTAAACATTTTATGGGTTTTTAAGTGCCCAGTTGACCGACCTGCGCGAGAATCACTTTTTCCGCATGGAGCTTAGGTGTCTAAAAATCCTTGTAAACTAACATTAGTCTTAGTTTCTCTTTTTCCCCATTTTAGGGATTTTTCATTTTTCTTTTGAATCCTCTTGGCTTCTCTAGGATCTCTAGGTCTCCTAGTGTTAGTTTACGTTCTTTATCTTTAGATTAGCGGGTTTCATTTTATTTTGTGACTCCTTGCCTCCATCATTATTTAGTTAAATCTAGGGCAAAGAAACCTACCCAAGGGAAGCCTCCCTCGTCAGCCTCTCCTGGCGAATCGAGATCTAATTAGGATCTCATCTTGTCTCTGACGTCCACTCGAACTACGTCTTCAAAATTAAGAAGCAAAGCTATTTGTGTTGAGTGGACCGTTGTCATCAACCATTTAACAGAATCTGGTATCATTGAAATTCTTGAAAACATAGGTTGGTCCAACATCATGTATTGGGGTGGTCTAGCAATTCCTCATATTATAAAGGTAGTCTTAAGTAGTATCTCTTCAAATGATCTATCTATCCATCAATTTGAATTTTTTTGGAAAAGGGAGGATGTCGAAACTGTCACCTGAGCTTGTCTCATCTACGATTAGGGTGCCACTCTCTCCAGTTCTGAGGCCTTAGTGGATTTCGACCCATCCGAGTTAAGGGATGCAACCAGGCATCTCTATGGTGCTGATGTAAATCTTAACAAAGATCAGTCCCTCAAGGTCTGTTGTTACCTTCATCCATTTTATCGGATCTTACATCACTTATTTACATCTGAGAATTGGGAACAAGTCAAAATTATCCACATCTATCATCCAAAGTTTGTACTTGGTGGTGATTGGTGTTCATGTATTCCTTCCTTCACTTATATGTTGTACTGTTGGGTATCCTATTCCACCATCTCCATCGGATAGTGATGAAGACCACAACAAGATTAACGGCTACTTGAATATGTGTCAATGGCTATCTCTTTTGCAGGTTGGACTTGAGTTTAGACATTGTAATGTGATTGATATACTTTGATCTTTGTTTTGACTCTTAGAGTACCCTTGTTCTCTCTTGGACTACACATTGTTGCATGATATTATCCTTCTCTCTAGTTCATGTTGAGTTACCCACTTATGTATAGACTTGATTGTGTATTATGCTTATTATTGATCTTGTCTACACATCGCGTTGGGTGCACTGGTGCACCATTATTATATTATGGGGTCCATCCTAGGCATGTATAAACTATGCTTGGTTTGATAGTTATATTTCTATCATAGATTATACTTACTTGCATTGATCATATTTATGCTTTCATGCCTATCCTTTATAATAGTCTTTGCTTGATTGATTTGGACTAGATGGCACATTGGTGTGTATGCATACGGAACTTACATGCTGTGGCTTATAGTAAAATCTTCCACATGCTTGTTTCGGTTTGTATGAGTCTCATGCTTATGATTATCTTGTTTAGACTCACACAGTGCATACACATGCCATCATGCTGATCTTTTCCAAATCAAGCCCCCATTAGGAGTTGGGCTTTAGGATGCCTAATGGGGTTTTTACAAACATATGCAATGTTGTTATAGTTAAATCTTACTATGTATCATGTTTTTCATCTTGCATCTTGTATTGTATTGATTATCATTTGATGCATGTACAGAGGTCACTAAAGGTTGTTATGGTTTTATTGTATATTATATGGAACTAACCTTTATACCTCACCTTTTGCAATGACCTCACATAGTGCTTGTGATGAGTATACATGAGTGCGTGTTTGGCTTGGGTTGTGTTCATCCCTTTTGTGTTGGAAAGACCAAGCTTGCAAACAAATTTTGGTTGCTTTTGGTTTGATCTCATCTGTTTAGATGGAGGCAAGGTTAGTTGAACTCATCCATGGAGATTGGAGCTCACAGGACTGATTAGGACTCATCTGGATTGATGGAGCCATGCCAGTTGACTCATCTCGTGGTATAGGAGTTATCAAATTGGTTAGAACTCATCTCTAATAGATGAATCACACCAAAATCCGAACACAATTGGGATTTCCCCCCAAATTTGTATATCTCTTTGGCTATTTCTGACTAAAAGGGGGTGATCTAGATACTTCACCAATGGTGCGTATTTGTTTGCAGGTAAAGTTAAATTATTTTGCAGGTATGTCCAAGTATGGGGGAGCTAAAGCAAAAGCTAAAGGGAAGCACAGAGCATTTCATTGTCATTAAGTCTATTGTATCTCAGTTTTTGTCTATGAGTTGAATCAAGTTGTAATGTGTATTTTTATTTCAATTCATAAAAGTCTAGTATGTTTGTTGTACTAGGATAGGTGTTTCAGTCACAAATTGACAAAGGGGGAAATTGTAAATGTCATAGGCTTTTTCCTAGACATTCTCCAGCTTTTTCAATCTTGTGACATAGTTCTTTAGCGTCTATAACCGAGCATATTGAAGAACAAGCATTGCGGATTCATGGAAGACCAAGCTACAACGAAGCGTCTATCGGAATTGGTCCCTTATCCAGATGGACACTCCATGGTGTTTGGCCATCTGGATGCGAGTCTGAACAACCAAAGATTTCCCATGGATGGTTGATACCATTCGTGGAAGGACCCTGGGAATATAGCCATAGAAAGGATTAAATTAGGCATTCCCAATGGCACCGGTTAACAGACCATGTTGTACGGTCGACCGAACAGGGCAATTGGTTGACCTTCAAATGATCGGTTCCTGGTGCCGATCGCACAACAGACCATTGCCGGTCTGTGCGATATTCACATGCCCGGTCGACCGGCAGGAGTATCAAGTCGAATCCCGATTTATCAGATTGCTCACCAGTCACTCAAAACCTTAAATCGGTTTTGTAAGCCTTTAGTGCTACTGGTCGACCGACAGAAGTTTTTGGTTGACCGGTGGCTTGAAGGGTTGATCAATAGGTCTTTTCATCCGACTGGTTAATTTGAATTTCAAATTAAGTTAAGTTGGTGGAGCCACAGATCGACCGGTCAAGCGTAACGATCAAGCGGCGGATGCGAACAACGCAAACTCTATAAATAAGAGTTGGGCATCATAATCGCGAAGGACCCGCACGAAAATTCTCCAAAACCCTTGTCTTAGATCTAAGAGCTTTTCTCTCTTCCTTAGGCTAGAGAATTCCTCTCCTTCCATCTTCTTCCCATTCATAATGGAATTGGAATCCTATGTCAACTAATTTGAAGAACAAGGATGAGATCCAAGCCCTTACCCATTGATGTGTTCCATTATTTAGATCAACTCTCTCTCTCTCTCTCTCTCTCTCTCTCTCTCTCTCTCACACACACACACACACACACACACACATAGGGTTGTAAGACCGTTGTCTCTGTCAAGCATCAACGACAACATCCAAGGCGGAAATGAGCGATGAACATTAGCGAGAAACGGTGATTCAAGCTGGTAAATCTCATATAACAGTCTATTTTACTGTTTTTAATTTAGATTAAAAACTGTAACAGCTTAAGGTTGCCGTGAAAACCTTGTAGTTGTTAGTGGTTAGCCATGAAACCTCATTGTGGTTAGAAGTTAGTCGTGAAACCTCGTTGTGGTTGGAGGTCAGTCGGGAAACCTCGTAGTGGTTTTTGGTGAGCCATTGAAACCCTTGTACGACTTGGAGAATGACGGTAAATTCTTCATACGGTTTGAAGGTTAGCCGTAGTGACCAAAACCTACCGTAGAGAAATCCTTCAGACTCGCGAGTGGTATCTCAAGGGAGTGGACTAGGCTGGGGTGCTGAACCACTATAAATCGCATGTGTTTGAAATCATCATATGCGAGCTATTGTTTTCAATTTCCCCGTAATTGTTGAAGCACATAGCATAATCTATTACGTTTTAAATTGGGCCAAAATAATTCCGCATATTGGCTTAAAACCTATTCACCTCCCTCTAAGTAATTACTACATGCATTTTCAATGACTACCTAGCCAAGATGGCTGGGTTGTGTTGAGTTGGAGCACATGAGTGTGCTGCCAATGAAAGATATTGTTAGGTACCATGTATTGTGATTGTCCATGTGGGACAAGTATTTGACCCAAGTTGAGAGGTGAGCCCTGTATTGGGACCTTAATAGACTTGTGGTATGTGATAGGTAAGAGAGTGCTCTCCTAACATGCCTAATCATGATTTATGATAAGTTGAGGAGTGAGTCCTGTATTGCGACTCTAATAGACCAATGTTGAGGAGTGAGCCCTGTATTCGGACTCCAAGATACTAGTTCATGGACTACTGTGGTATGTGTGTTTTGATGATGCTCCACTGGGGAAAGTTCTTTCTGAAGCCCCGGATTCGTCACATGATAAAAGATGAGGGTCGGGGATTGTGCCCGATGGATTGTGAAAACTTTAGAACTATGGTAGGTACGTAGAGTAATCTCTTGTCAAAGGACTTGTATAGGGAGATGGTTCAGGATGACATCTTTGACAAACTGGGATTGATCGAGAGTGGGCATACATCATACAATACTCCACAGGTTGCATTCCCTCTTCTTGTGCATGTTTTGTGTGATTTGTCTTGTGTATGATGCACTTGACTTGCATGTTATCATATAGAGTTAGGCATCGTAAATGTCACATCCTAGACTTGGAAATCTCATAGGAGTCCCCAAATTTAAGATATAACTCTCACCCCATATCCCTATAGGAATGGATAAGCAATACATTACCAAACCCTTGAACTTATTAAGATAATTATAAAGTCATATTCCGGAAAATATTATTATTAAGAATAATATCCAATCAAAACAATCATCAATCAGAAAACTGAGGAAATAGAATATAACTAGTTTCATGCTTCAATCAAAACCCTATTAAACTATTCAAATCTGGTCATAATGATAATAACTCTTTAAAAACATAAATCCAACTAATCCTATTACAATGTCTACTGAAATCATCAAACAATAATCTAAATATAACTAAGGTCTTCATCGTCTTCTTTTCCTCCGTCTTGATCACCAAGGTCCTGTTGTTCATCATCTATTGGTCCAGAAATATGTTGGGCTCGAAAGCATACGCTACACTTATCTTAGTAAATAAACATATATAAACAAGATTTTGGATTGTAGTAGGGTCAATGCCACTCTCAAAGATATTCCCATAGACAAAACAGAAGTTAGAAACACATATATGATGATGTGACGTGTCAAATAATGCAATATGAATGAGGGTTCAATTATTAATGAATGAATGCATGTTATGTACCTAAAAATTATAATCACCACATGTGATCTAATACAATCATATGATATACAAGTAATGCATGTTGTTTGGCATTCGATTATTGTATGTCCACACCCGATCGAACCCCTGGCTAAACAAGAACATTACCATCCCCCAAATACATGGCAAGAATAGAGGGTTATTCTATGTGCGCATCATAGTTTCAAGGGCTTGCGACCAAATGGAAACAATCCTCATACCTTATTTCTGATCATAGGGATAAATCTTAAGGCATCATTAATGTGAACTTTTCTTTGTGATCCATACATTAACCAATCTACTAACAAATTTCCACTCTTATGATTCAGATATTGGGCTTCACTAATGTGAACCTTACCTCACCAATCATCTTACCACAAGTCTCTTTGGATGCCTCCCTCACCTTGGGAGTAAACAAAACTGGTCTATTGGGATGCCTCCCTCAACACATGAAATTTAGTCCTTCTAGGACTTCCTCACAATCTTATAATTTCCAGATTATAATAACTCTTATTATAAACCATAAACTCCACCAATATGGAATTATGGAGGTCAAGTCAAATATTAGACCCGATACAAGGTCATTATGCAAAATAGGCCATGAGGTGCATGTGATATGTGCACACTAGCTAATCAGACAATTTGTGTACATGTGCAGAAGTAACTATAGATATAAAACATGCTCAAAATCAATATGGAGTGCAAATCACGTTCAATCAAAATTTCACCCGTTGGTCGGAATCATCAAACATAGCAATTGAGTCCAAAAATAAGTTAACTATATGAAATAATCATAATTGAGTAAAACTAACATCCAATCTGGTCTAATCAAGTCAAAATAAGCATGTTCATTAACTTTCAAGTCAAACGGATCAATTTGAGAAAAAAAACGGCTAATTGCAAGGTAGCCTTTACCTAGTCGTCTGGGATACAGCTGCTTGGCCAGAGGCCAGACAAAACACACACACAGTGGGACGGCTGGTATGCGGCCAACCGTCCCTAGTATGGCTGCTTGGGCAGTAAGCCCAAAAAGCCTTGAGGCATGTGGTTGGCCATGCGACTAATCGTATGTCAGTCGTACGGCTCAGCAGGGACACGGTTGAGTCCATGCGGCTAACTGCATGGGTCTGCCATTCTTCCAGATGTGCAGCTGGTCCATGCGGCTAGCCTCATGGGTCAGCCGTACATTGGGACAACCCAAAAAACTCTGATATTTGGTAATATTTGATATTTTCACAATAAATTAATCATTCATACATCATACTATCAAATTCCGCACGAAACCCACTATTTTAATCATGTTTAATCCACTTCTTACCTTGGTAATCTTGTGGAATAAAAATCCAGAAAAATTTAAGTCCTTTATCATCTTTTGAGAAGAACGAGAAGAAGTTAGATAACGATATAGTGTACTATGTCATATTCAGTGAATATGACATCTCACCTAGTTCAAATCGAAAATAAGGTTTAATCCGAATACTTACCTCGATGTTCCTATTGATTCTTCTTTTTCCTCTTCTAGTTCAAGTTCTGAACTTTCCTCCCTTCCTTAGCTCCAAAAATCTCTTCTATCTCCATTGAATTATGCCATAATCGACCAGGCCTGTTCTTATATAGTTTTCTATTGTTTTCCTTATTAGTCTAGGAGTTGTTCTTAGATTAGGATTATGTCTCTAATCCTAGCCCTTAGATTTATTTGGATGAATTCTCAACCTTAGATTGAAGTGTTCTAGTTCTAGATGAATTAATCATTGACCTTATCTTACTTTAATCCAAATTAGATTTAAACTTTTTCCTTTTAAATTCTAAGCTTCTAGATGAATCTCATTGTTCCTACGAAACCCTAACGATTAAATTAGTTTAATTATAGCTTTTAGATCTAGATTCCTAGTTGTAGTTAAACTAGTCTTTAATTATCTATTAAGATAGAATCCAAATTAAGTTATAACTAAATCTAAGCCATTGATTTAAATTAAAAGTTCCTACAAGATCCTAGCCACAAATTTTAACTTAAAGAGTTATGATTGTGTGTGAAGCACTTTAGTTTCCTACCGTGCAACCCACCAATCACAATCAGTCAAAGTCAAACATGATAGCTAATTATTAAAATTTTAAATCAACCCCTATGTTTCTTTTAATTACATATTAGCCTTATTATTTTAGTTTGGGTTATTACAATAAAGTTGACCAAGTTGTGTGGACTTACAATCATTGAGACAAACCAAAGTAAGATGAGAGAGAACTGCATTATGTTGTGTGCTTATGTATTGCTTATATCTATGAGTTATTATCCATTATTTCCTCAGTTATAATATGATATTACTTATTTTCTTGTATCATGTGTTTTTGAGTAAATACCCTGATTTTGAAGGGCATACTCATCCGAGCTTTCAACTTAGATATGCTTTTTAATATTTCAAATCCTAGATGATCAATTGGAGAGTTCAACTAGTTGGGAACAGTTGGGTAGAAGTCTACATATTATTTATATTGTAGTTGTACTCATGTGACTTAATTAGTCAAATTGTAATAAATTATTATTTATTAGAATTATTGGGGATTTACGCTTCTATTCTACATCGCTTAGCCACTCCCATGTGGATATGGGGTGAAAGTTTCATTTACAAACCGTTAGGGTCTCCAATGAGTAGTCTAGGTTTGGGATGTGACAAAGAAACACGGTCCGGAAGGGACCAACCTAGAAAGAAGAGTCAAAAGTTATGTAATGACTTAAATCCAACTAATTTTTTTAACGTTTTGAAATTATTAAAAGAATTTATAAAATTTACTTGCCATTTTTCCCAAATCGATTGAGTTGATTTATGATTTATTAAAAGAATTCGTTTAATAAAGTCACGACCCAAACTCAAAGGAAATTCACGTGGGAATCCCTTAGGTTCAAACCGCGACTCTCACCCCATATCCCTAT
>JAUPMG010057033.1:0-13670 GCA_031762675.1 Pachysandra terminalis | reverse complement strand
GTCATTAGTCTAGGTCGCTTGAGAAGTTAAACCTAATTACTTACGCTAATTAGGTTCCTAATCTTGATTAGTCTCGGCTTTGGGATCAGGTCGTTACATAATATCAGTGCTTTACACATGTTAGTCAACCCAATTTTTCATGCCCGGACAAAGCATATCAAATTGGATTACCATTTTGTTTGAGAGAAGGTTGCACTTGGTCCTTTGATTACAAGGTTTGTTCCCTCTCGAGATCAACTCATTGATATCTTCACCAAACCTCTTTCTCGAGAAGTCTTTTGCACCATTCGAACCAAGTTTGGCATTCATTCTAGATGCCTCAGCTTGAGGGGGAGTAATGAGCCTAACAATAGGCCACAATTCATGGAGCTATCTAAGGAAAATGATTTGAAGCAAACCCACAATCAGCCACAATTCAAGGAGCAATCTAAGAATCTGATTTGAAGCAAACCCCTATGAATCTTCCTTGATATCTTTCATATCTCTCATAGCTTCTGTGTATATCTGTCTAGTTTAGTAACTTACCTTGTATGCGTCACATACTAAAACTGTTGGACATTCATTCTATATAGACTAAATAAAACTTCTTCCTCTATCATGACAGAGAGAATCATCATCCATCTGTCTTGGTTCTTTAGCTATCCCATCAATTCCAACCTACCTTCTGACAGGCTTGTAAGAAAACTCACCTTAGCTGATAAATTTTTTGTTGCTTCTGCGTATAATATGCTGGTTGATAAAGGTACGACTCCTTGCACCCTCGATAAGTTTTGGCTTCATCTCTAGCACATTCTGTGTGCCCAAAAACTCAAGTTTTTCATGTGGAATGCCTACCACTACGGCCTCACTACTAATGATTTTTGTTTTTTTTTATCAAACTGGGTTTCCCTACGATGGCCTGCTGGCATTTTACTGATAAATTAGAAAGCACCCATCACCTGTTTTGTGAATGCCCTCTTGCCAGAGCTCTGTGGTTCAGCTCCATTGGTGGGTTGCTTAACAACGACAACAGTTTAATGGAACAATTCCGTTCCGCGTTCAATTCTGCCTCAGGAGTGCTCCCTGATCATATCATTAATCTACCTGTTGCGATCATTAATTTCACTTGTACAGTTTGGAATGTTCGAAATAAGTTCCTTTTCAAAGGAATCAAACCAAGCATAGATGTTACTAAAATCATTTCTTGGCCCTCCAACAAGATACAGATAAGCTAATTGGGAATGGAAGCAGCAACGGGCGACCAAAGGAGATAATCACCATATTAATCTGATGGTGTTGTCAAACGATGATTGGATTAAGCTGAACTTCGATGGTGCAGCCAAAGGCGTTGCCGGAGATGCGGGTGCTGGTGGACTATGCAGGAATGATTCTAGAGTTTTTCTGTGCGGTTTTTCCCTCAAAATTGGCAACTCCTCTGCCTTAGTGGCAGAAATGATCGGTTGCATGGAGTGTGAATCACGATGGCTTTGAGGAATGGGTTCAGGCGACTTATCATTGAAAGGGATTCCTCAACCATTATCCACCTTATCAACAAAGAATCTCTTGACCCACCTTGGATGATTGAAGGTCTTGCTTCTAAAGTGAGAGGGGACATTCGTGAATTGGACAATTTACTGATACAACATGCGCACTGTGAAGCTAACCAAGCTGCCAATCGTTTGGCGAATCTGGCTATCGAAGAAGACTATTGTTTTTGGCATGGGATGCCGCCTCTGCAGATCAGACATTCTTTTTGATGATGTTTATGGGAGACACACTCCTAGAAACTTCCCTACTTAAGACTTTTATTTTACTATTTTTTCTTTTCTTTTCCTACCAAAAAAAAAAAAAAAGTCTTACCCTATTTCGAATAGGGGTGGCAAAATCTGGTCCAACTCGTCAACATGCCAGGTAGTTAACAGGTTGTGTTCGGGTCGAAATAAAATAAACTTTTCTAAATCAGGAAACGAAACCTGCCCTAATAACAAATGAGTTGGGGATGGTGGACTTGTGCTACAAAACCAGCCAACGCGTCCGGACCCATTTATTACATGAGCTGGTTCGGGCTGGTCATATTGCGATCTTACCTGTTTCTGTCCCCAAACCCAAATCAAATCAAACTAACCCATTGTCATGGGCGGAGTCGGTGGGGGGCATGCCCCCTCCCCCAAAGTCTTGAGAACTTGTTAAAATTAGGCTACTCCACTCATCTTGAGTGGAGTGGCACTACATAGTGCCCCCATAAGTTTTCTTTCCTTACCGTGTTATTCTTTTAAAAATTACAGATTATATAATTTTTAAAATTACAAGTTTCTACCTATTTCTTTTATAAATAGCTATTTAAAGTTTTAAACATTACATTATATACATATATTTTAATAAAAATTATAAGTTTATATCTATTTCTTTTATAAATAACTATTTAAACTTTTAAATATTATATTCTATACATAAATTTTAATAAAATTAAGGTCTCGCACCTATTTGTTTATATATATATATATACCCTACATTTATATTTTATGCACAAAACTTCTCTCTCTCTCTCTCGCTCTCTCTCTTTTCTTTGTAATCATTTTATATGATGCATTAAACCCTTATATTTTGTTATATTTTAATTTTCTTTTAGTGATAAAGTTTTTTATAATTGTATTCTTACAATATCAAGGTTTAAAGTCTCAGGACCAGGGATCGGACTGGTCCTGGCCGATCTTGATCTGAATTGGCAATAGCCGCCCATCCGGATCTGGTACAAAAAGTGGATCGCTCTTAAATTTTAAAACTAAAAAAAAATCAAATCAATCGTACTGGTCGTCGAACCGATGGTACCAGTTAGGGCCGACCGATACCACACTGATCCAAATCGATACTCGTTTGAACCGTCTAATTTATTAATTTAAAAAAAAAACAAAAAAAAATCTCGGACCGGTAGTACTGTTGATCCCTAAAATCGGATAACAAAAGAGATTAACAAGATAACTCAAGATGACATGTGTCATTACTTGAGTGGTTAACCAATGCGGGAATATCGGTTCCAATACATGTCTCGTAATGGCCTAAACCTTGGCGGCCGTTCCAATACGAGGTTTCCGTGTATTTCAAAGTCAAGTCCCAAATCAGACATAAAGAGAGGAATCGAAGATCCCAAGGAATGAATTCAGAGAGGACACAAAGGTATAGAAGCTTCCAAGTTAGAGGTTTCAGATCTGTCAGTGGATTCAAGATTGCACCAAGTGTCGATCCTTGTTCAATGAGAATGAGGACTTTTATAGCCAAAATTCTCGGACAAGGTCTAAGTGACAAGTGTCAGTCATCGAGGGCTAGACATGGTAGGATGATTCCACGTGTTCTTGCCCATACCTCGACTATCACTTATCACTTTATACAAGTGTGCAAGCAATCTCTGCCTTGTGCTCAGTCTTTTTGATGTGACATTGCCCATGTGGGTCTAGCCAGTTGCCAACAACCGCTATGGGTCTGATGGGACGTCTCTCTGGGCTACCATTCCTTTAGGTATCTCGATTTTCCCCCTTTTTCGTCTTATCACACAAATGATTTAAGAAGCTCGGGACGTTGTCCTTGAGTGAAATCCTCTAAGGATAACTCCTTAGATAAAACGATTGCAACTCGATTACGAGTGTAGTGCTTCACAACATTGAGTTAAGTCGTAATTGGATATGCGATCTTCTTACACCTGATGTATTACTATCCCGAAATAGTCCCCTTTTTCTTAGGTCTTGGGATGTAGTTAGAAGTCTTATGTTGCTCTGTGACTAGAGCAATGTCATTTGCTTCCCGGGTAACCCTCCGGTACGTGAGGGTTTTGATATAATAGTATGATATGAACCTCGACACTGCAATTAGGTCGGGATCATAATTCTAATGATGAATTGCCCATCTCGGGGTGGGTTAGGCCGTTACAGTCCCGTGTGGAATTACGTAGTCGCTATGTGGGACTGATATCGTTGTGAGATCATAAGGTCTTCTAGGTGATATTGTTATCGGATTTGGTGATCAGATCATAAAGTCTGTTCTGATAGGATCGAATTGCCTCTAACCGATCTCGAGATTAGATCATAAAGTCTATTCTCGGATTCGGAATAGGATCGAATTGTCTCTAACCGATCTCGAGATTAGATCATAAAGTCTATTCTCGGATTCGGAATAGGATCGAGTTGTCTCTAACCGATCTCGAGATTAGATCATAAAGTCTATTCTCGGATTTGGAATAGGATCGAGTTGTCTCTAACCGATCTTGAGATTAGATCATAAAGTCTATTCTCGGATTCAGAATAGGATCAAAATCGTCTCCATCCGATATTGAAGATCAGACATTTTTTAGTCCGTTCTCGAAACTGCACGTGCCTTCTCGTGTTCGGGTACAACTTATTAAAAGTATGCCTTAAAAGGACTCTAAGGCAGGGCAATAGTGGAATTTGACCAGCAGATGCCAGATGGCTTCATCTTATTGGTCCAATTTGAAATTTCAAATTGAGGGGTCATCATTAACCCCATGCACTTAGAACGTGTTGATGGGACACGTTGTAAGGGCAACCTCGACGAGGCATTAAATGCATTGGATAGCCGTATCGTCGCTGAATCGCTGATTAGCCGTCATGCGATTTCTTTTCAGAGTATGGGATATGCCGCATTAAATGTTAGGGTTGACGTGTCCTTCTAAGATTGAGTATCGTTTGAACTACTTGGAAGTCTCGAAACCACTCTCAGGAAATTCCAGGCGGTTTTCATGATTGCATGGAGTTTATAAAAGGAAGAGCACGTCAGGTTTGCACCTTTGTTGCTCTATCTTCTTCTCCCCTTCTTCTGCAACTAAAATTTCGGTGTGCGATTTTCCTTAGCATTTCTTCAGATCATTCTCTTCCCTTTTCTATTCTTTCGAGCAATGGCGTCCTCGAAATCACAAGGAAAGGGTGGAAAGACCGTGAAGAGGGCACGAAGTCCTTCTCCTTTGAAGCTTTCTTCCAGCTTTCGGACTCAGGTCAATCATTGGATCCCGTCGATTCAGATCGAGGAAGGAGAAATTCAGACTCCTAATCCCGACTTCGATGAGGCTTTGGGAGGGAGAAAGTGTACCGGACTACTCCCTACTTCAAAATATTATAGGGCGATTACCCCGTTTCTTAGGTGAGTTTCAAGTCCCATCTAGGGCTTGTTTCTGGTTGGGCGACTAGGTGTCGGTCTGTGCTTTCTAACCCTGTATATCAGGAGAAATTGAAGAAAGCTGGTATTTACAATGCCATTCGGGTATCTCTTTTAGAGATTTCCCGAGATAATGAAAATCTTCTAGAGTTGGTGATGAGGTGGAATCCTCAGACTCACACATTTATGACAGCGTTCGGGGAGATTACCCTATCACTTGAAGATGTGGAAGTTCTATGTTATCCCGAGAGGAGAAGGTGATAGAAGACCTCGTCTATGATGGTTTGCGGGAGTCCTCGAAGCCCCCTGTTATCAAAAAGAAAGGCAAGAAGAGCCAGGGTAAGGGCTCTCGAAGGACAATGTCGGGCTGGAACCTCTTCTTCTAGAGGGAAGAGAACCTGAGACGTAGCTCCAACGTGATGAAGGTGATCGAGGGCGATGGTCGAGATAGCCCTGCCATACTCGAGGCTTTTATTAGCCTAGGGCTATCTCACTTTGTCTTGGAAGGTTTCCCCAATGACAAGGTAAACGAGCAAATGTTCCCTCTGGCCATCAAGTTAGCACAGGGGATATCAATTCCTCTCGCTCCTCTCTTCTCGGGGAATTTATACGAGAGCCTTGATCTTCTGGCCTCCGATCAATCTCGCTCTCAGGGTCAGAGATTGATCGAGACCCTGGTGGACGCCGGATTCCTGCAGATGTTCCTCTGGTAACGGTATCCGGCTTACGCCCCAGTTAAGATTTCCAAAGGCTCGAAAGTGGATTCTGCTGGTGGGCCGCATCCTCGAGTAGCATTCTGGTCTGGAGAGGTTCCTCTAGCCAAGTGCAGTCTAGAGCTTATGCTGGATATCGAGGATCACTTCATGTTCCGGCCCTACACTTGGGTTATCGGAGGGATTGACTAGCCTTTCGGGACTAAACTCGAGGGTCGAACATTTGAAGTGTCTGCCTGGTCGAGACTATCTCCCGGACGAACCTGGTGATCCTCCACCAAAACTACGTTCTCGAGAGGGTTGGGGATAATATCCTCAACAACATGAGTTACAACCCTGACCGAGTAATGCATTAGTTTGGTTTCGATCAAAGGGCACCGAGAGCGTCTCTGAAGAAGGGAGCAAACCTGAAGATCACAGCCAGGAGCTATCTCTTGGAAGGAGGTTCCAAGTACATAGACTCCTGGCGAGCCGTGACAGTGGTCCCCAAGGTCAGGGAAGGGAAAGCGTCGAGTAAGTGGCTTACTTACTGGCAAGAGGTCCTCGAAGAAGTCTGCCGCTTCAAGGAATCTGAGGCCAAGCAGTCACAATTCGAGATCACTCACTGGGATACTCGTTTGAAGCAGGCGGGTCGCTATTCCAAGGGTGTCTCGTGGCTGAATCCTCAACCTCTCCATACCAGCTTCATGTTGCGGCCATACCTTGCCCCGGAGGGTGAAACCGGCGTTCCTGATTCCAGACCTAAGTCTGCTGATCCCGGTTCCCGGGCATCGAGTTCCAAAGGAAAGAAGAGCACCCAAGAGGTATTGTCTCTTTAATGCGCCTTCAATGCTTTTCTCTCATTCATTAAAATCTACTGACACAAAGCTTAACTGATTGACAGACGAGGGCTTTTCTTCTTGGAAAGATTGTTGAGGCTCTGGTGCCTCCTCCTGTAGTAGATAATCCTTCCTCCATAGGTAAAACGCTCAATGTTTCTTTTTAAAAGTTGTTGCACATAGTATGAGATTTCCTTCCCTTCTCTAACACATATACACTCTTCTGATCAAGTTCTTCAAAGAAACAAAAGAAAGGCAAGGAAAGGAAAGTAACTGAAGACCCTGAAATCCGACCTCCATTTAGGCCAGATTTGGGGCCTATGGAGAGAGTCCTGACGCTCAGAAGGTCTACGCACAGGCCAGATGCCGACACTCTTCCGGGTATATCCAAGATGAGATTTGACAATATTATTAATGAATTGGCAGCTTATCAGGATGAGGAAAAGGGAGAGGGGATGGCATAGAAGCCTGCGGTGGATGCGGTACCCATAGCGTCCATCTCTGAGCCTTCAGTCAGTGATGACAAAAGGGTGAGTGAGACTGAGGCCTGGATTAGTGCTTATAACAAGGCCGGGATGCTGGATGCGTTCTCAGATTCTTCTGAGGATTTGGAGGGTTATGAGACAGATCTTAAGACTAGATCTGCTGATGACTCTCAGGGTGCTGAGATTGGGGAAGCAGAAATGATATTTACAGCTAACGTTGAAACCGATTCTCAACATCTGAGAAGCAAGGAGAAAGAGATAAAGGCTAGGGAGGGTGATGGTGATCACGACACTGAGATTGCTGTCAAGGAAGGTCAAAGTACGGATTTGGTGGTGGAACCCCCGACGGTCGAACCCGAGGTTGAGGAGCCAACTTCAGTAGTGAAAGAATCGTCCATTCCTGAAGGTGGTGCCGATGCTGGAGTCCTGTCTGACTTATCCGTTCTCTTTTCTACCTCGGTGATTGTCGAAGTTATCGTTCCTCCTGAGATAATAGCGGATATACTTGAAATTTCAGTAGAGCCTTCTGAGACAGATGAATGCCAGATTGCTGTAGAAGCCGAGATTCCTCCTCCTCATGAAGAAGGAATCCCTATATCTCCCGCTCCAAATGTCGAGAAACGATCCTGAGATGCCGAGGATGATCTTGCTATTCCTCTTCTCTCTTCAGACGTCACTCCTACCTCCGTTGATCCCCCGAAATCGAAGAAACAGAAGGTGGAGCATTTCAACAAACAAATCATGGTATTCGAGAACTATTATATCTCTTAAGACTTGGTGAAGTGGATGGACGTAATCTTTGAACTTTTTGAGTATCCCTTACCAATGAGGAGCATTTCAACCAACAAATCATAGGATCCCTTACCAATGAGGAGCTTCAAGGTTGGAGAAAGAGATTTCTTGACTCTGAGAACTTGGCTTCAAGGTAGATTGGTTGAAATCTCAACTTACTGAGATTGAGGAGAAAATGGATCAAATTGCAAGGAGAGACAAGCGTCAAATGAGGGTTACTCAAGCCAAGGAATCTCTACTCAAGCTTGCAGAGATTTGGGAAGAAAGACTTAAAGAAATAGAGTCACTGAAAAGTGCTATATCAGCCAAGGAGAAGGAGGTTCAAGACATGGAGCTTGTAGTATAAACATATACGATAGAGGAGAAAGAGTACTCGGCATTATTCTTAATTTAAGTGAACCATTTGTAAACCAAAATTCTCTACCAAAAGAGAGATGTAATGCCATTATGAAATAAGATAAACACTTTTATGCTATGTAGTCGGACTTCCCTTTAATAGTAGTATTTCTTTATCCATTTGCCACTTACAAGTTCTTCCTGAGCATTTTCTTCAAAGGATAGAATTTTATAGTAATTGGATTCATAGGCTTGAATAACTTCAAAGGGTCCATTCCACCGAGGTGGGAACGTTGGTTTGATGGTATTACTACGTTCATACCATGAAGCTCGGAGGACGAGATCACCTGGCTAAAAGTCTCGGGGAGACACTTTCTTCTGATATGCTTTGGAGATCACCTGGTGATATTGAAGGTTCCGCTCAAAGGCTCGCTGATTCCTTTCATCTAAACTGTTTAAATCATGCATCCGAATGGTGGCAAAGTAATGAGTGTCCCAATCAATCTCGGTTGCTTGTAAGACTCAGACAGAGGCAACTTGTAATTCGACAGGGAGTATGGCATCAGTTCCATAGACCAATGAGAAAGGAGTGGCTTGAGTCGTGCGATGTTCTGAAACCCGATACGCCCAAACAACGTTAAATAAATGTTCATTCCAATGAGTAGGGTGATCATAAGTCATCTTGCTTAAAAGTTAGATCAGAGTCTTGTTTGTAGCCTCGGCTTGACCGTTCCCCTGAGGGTAATATCGAGTTGCCTTAACGTGAGTAACATGGTTCTCGGACAACAGTAATCGTACTGGCTGATTTATAAATGACGAACCGTTATCGGTGATGATTCTTCGAGGCGATCTTGATCTAAGGATAATATGCTCTCTGATGAATTGAGAGACAGCCATCCCGGTTGCTTTCTATAGTGCTATAGCTTCCACCCATTTAGTGAAATAATTAGTAGCGACGATGATCCAAGTGTGTCCCCGTCTGCTCTGAGGATTAATGGGACCAACAAGGTCAAGCCCCCAAGTATGGAAGGGCTAGGGGCCTATAACCGATTGAAGAGACCGAGAAGGGCGCTGGGAAATATCGCCTTGGATTTGACATCCATAACATTTCTTTACATAAGCAAAGGCATCATCTCTCATAGAATGCCAATAGTAACCGATAGCCATTAGTTGATCAAAAAGTTTCTCCTTGCCTTGGTGAGCGCCACAAGAACCTGAATGGACTTCTCATAAAATAATCTCGGCTTCAGGAGGAGCCACACATTTCAGCAATCGGTTATCGAAACTAACTCGGAACAAGCCCTCATCGTGCATCTGAAACCGAATTGCTCTTTTCTGAATCCGAGATCTCTCTATGGTGTTAATGGCTAGAACTCCTTCTCGTAAGAAGAGGATGAAAGGCTCCCTCCAATCTTGATATTGTATATCTACAAGGAAAGCTTCTATGATGTCTGTTGGTCTTTGGCATTCTTCACAGTCTCTTTGGATTTTGCAGCATCAAGAGCCATAGTGGGCCAATAAACACCATATCTTTGTAGCCTCCTGCTAAGTGGGATGGAGTCCTGTGTTCCACAAGTCTTCTCATGAACATCAACAAGAATTTGCCTGGCCTCTTCCTCATGAACACATCTCAATAAAACACCGGTTGAGGTTTTGAAATACAGGGCCTCATTGATCTCCACAAAACATGATAATTTCCTCATGGGAGTCCTGTCATGTGGCACTAGGTTTCGAAGTTGTAATAAGATAGGATATCTCCAATCATATGGGAGGATGTCTTCCTTCTCGAGAACAGGGTCAAAAATAGCCAAGAGTGCTTTTTTGGATAACATCAATATGTTGCGAGTGTCCTTACATGGTGATTCTACTCCCGAGATTGGCGAGGAGATCTGTCTGGTGATTTTTCAATCTCGAGATGTAAGATAAACTACACTCCGAGAATTTATTCATTAGAGCTTGTATTGTTGTTCTATAAGGCGCCAGTTCCGGCTCTTTAACAACAAAATCTTCATTGATTTGCGAGATGATGACTTTCGAGTCTCCAAAAACTCTTAGTTTATCCATTTGCAATTGTCTTTCCAAGATGAGTTCGATCAACAACGCTTCGTACTCGGCCCTGTTATTGGTGCATAAGAAATCTACTTTGAAAGAAAAATAAAGATGGTAACCGTTATCGGCTATAAATTCAATACCGGCCACCATTTGAAATCTACTCGGGCAACTCTTCTTCTTCAACTTTGGAGAAGGCTGCGAGTAGATCTGCAACGGCCTGCCCTCGGATAGAGCGAGGATGTTCACAAGAAATATCGAATTCGGATAATTGCAGAAGCCATTTAGTATACCGGCCAGTGAGGACTGGTTGAGATAGTAAATATCTCAAGGGGTTTGCCTTGGTTTTCAAACAAGTTGGGCATGACAGAAGATAATGCCTCAACTTGTGAGTCACATGTGCAAAGGCAAGACAAAACTTGTCAACCTGTGAATATTTCAATTCGGGACCTCGGAGAAGCCTACTGATATAATATTCCGGTTTCTCAGTACCCTCAGCATCCTCCTGAGTTAGTAACCCTCTGATAGAATCACCCGAGGTAACTAGGTAAATCCGGAGTGGCTTCCCGGGTACCGGTGAAATCATAGTATGAGGGTGTCGTAAGACGTCCTTGATCTTTTCAAAGGCCTCTTGGCACTCTCGAGACCAAAGAAATGCAACCCCTTTGCGAAGCAAGGGCATGAATGGAGAGATGTGAGTAGAGAGACCATGGATAAATCTTCTGATATATGAAACTTTCTCGAGAGAGGATTTCAGCTACTTTTGAGTTTGGGGAGGAGTCAATTCGAGAATAGCTTTGGATTTGGTGGGGTCGAGATCAATGCCTTGCCGATGTACAACAAATCCTAAAATTTTCCAGCAGTAACCCCAAAGGCACATTTGGCTGGATTCATCTTTAGATTGTAGAGTCGGCATCACTCAAAGACTTTTCTCAATACCTCAAGGTGGTCATCTCGTTCTCGAGTTTTGACCACCACATCATCCACATAATCTTCAACTTCTTTGTGAATCATATCATGGAATATTGCCGTCATGACACGCTGATAAGTTGCTCCAGCGTTCTTTAAACCGAAAGGCATAACTGTATAATAGATACTACCCATGGGTGCCTGAAATGATGTATGTGGAGCATTGGATTGGTGCATTCAGATTTAGTTGTACCCGCTGAAACCGTCCATAAAAGAGAACATAGAGTGTCCGGTTGAGAATTCGATCAAGAGATCCATATTAAGCAAGGGGAATTCATCCTTGGGGCTTGCCTTGTTAAGGTCTCGAAAGTTGACGCAACATCGGATCTGCCCGTTCTTCTTTTTAACCGGGACTATGTTCGCAAGCCAGACCAGATGTTTAATGGGTTTAATGAAACCCGCATTTAGCAGCTTCTCGACTTCTCCTTTGATCTGTAACTGAATCTTGGGTTTAAACATACGAGAATGTTGGTTGACAGGTTTGATGTCGGGGGTTAAGTGGAGTCAGTGTGTGACCAAGTGAAGGTCCAAACCGCACATCTCATCATACGATCAAGAAAAGATGTCTTTGTATTCCTTCAGCAAACATACAAGATTACACTTTTCCTCAAGGGATAAATTGGAGTTTAAAAAAGTAGTTTGCTTGGTGTCTTCACTTCCCAGGTTTACTTCTTCCAGGGTCTCGAGAGAGATGCTCAGGTGCTTCCCTGATGTCGTGGCTTACTTCAAAAATTTCGGCCATGATGAAATGGTCATCAGAATCGTTATCATCGAATTCCCCGATATTGTGAGCCACTGATTCTTGGATTTTTTTATCCAGTCGAAACTGGTTCTTCTTCCTGAACAGCTGACTCTGGGTGACTGACTTCAGTCCAGAGCTTGTAGACAACTTGTAACGGCTTGGAAAATTTCGTAAAACTAGAAAGGGTATTTTTGTCATTTGTCTGGTAGGCGAGGTTGGACCAGTGAGTTTGACCCAGAGAAGGGTAGAACATGGTGTGAGTAAGCCCCAAACTTAGAATTAGGTGGTATACCTTGAGACTTGGATTAGATCACCGATTGAGTGAAAACCCAGGTTGTGTAGACCAAACAGGACCTTAACTCATGGTGAGGAGTATAAATACTCCCTTTTGTCATAACCCTAATATTTTGGCTGAGATAGAGAGACAAAGAGAGAGGAGAGGGAAACTAGAGCTTGAGAGGAGATTTTCACATCAAGGCAATGCAAGGGAGCAGCTTGGAACATCGGCAATCGAATGGGAGCGCGACAACAACGATGGAGTGCATGGTAATGGCGGCATCAACGAATCCAAGGCGAGTAACCTCTCAATTTCTTGGGTATTTGGGCAAAAACCCAAATACTAGTTCCAATAGAACTATTCTTCATGTTATAAATGATAATGGTTAGTGATAATCATGTATTATTGTAGCGTAATCTTAGAGATATGAGATTTAGGTTAAAAATCCCAATTCAAGGATCATAAGGTTAACCTAGCATGATTGTACGTTAGATTCTTGCATGGATGATTTAGAATGCCTTATTATTGGTTAAAATGCTCTTAGGAATGTTTTTGAACGTAGTAGAAGAGTTGGTCGGTGGCACCGACGGCACCCACCAACCAGGTAAAAAATTGGCCTTCAGGGCCGAGTTTCCTCCAGTACTGGCCCTCAGGACATCTTGGCCTTCAGATAGCATCTTATTTATTTAAGTGAATGTCCTCGTATTTTTATTCTCCATTTACTTAAGATATTACATGTAAATAAGCAAACACACCCCATTTGAGTTTAATAAAAATACTCCCAGATCCTAATTCTAATTGTATAAAAAGTCAGCTCTTGGGTTTTAGTACAAATTCTGGTTTTCAGGACGTTTGTCAAAAACACTGCTTTTGAGTTGGGGCACTTTTAACCAACCTTTGAGGCCCCTAATAATTTGTAAAATCTAATTACAACATATTAAGACTAGAGACCCAAAGTCCAGTAAGAAAAGTGTTGTTTCCTGGACTCTAAAAATGTTTTGTTGAAAAGTCAACGTTTTCCAGACTTAGTCAGATTTCCAGACCGCCACCATCTGAACCGTGTCTCTTGGACCATTGGTTACTTATGCTCTGAGTATGTTTTAGTAGTTGATAATGACTAAATGATACATGTGTATAGTTGTTGTGAGTTTGGGATTGGATACCTACTAATGGGTGCCACTACTATGACCTTAGGACTGTCTAGCAAGGCGGGGGAACACTTGTGTTAGCCTGGGGTTTACATGAGACCCTGGGGACTGTATGGATTGTTATGACTAGTGTACAGGTGATTGATGTGGTCGGTGGTTCTTAGAAACCTACCTAGACCTAGACCTTGAATTGTAGAATGGT
>JAUPMG010057023.1:0-13670 GCA_031762675.1 Pachysandra terminalis | reverse complement strand
AGATCTTAGAGGAATCTCACAGTTCACGGTATTCCATTCATCCAGGAAGCACCAAGATGTATCGTGACTTGAGGAAGGATTATTGGTGGCCCGGAATGAAGAGGGTGATAGCTCAATTCGTGGCAAGGTGTTTCACTTGTCAGTAAGTGAAAGCTGAACATCAGAGATCAGCAAGAATACTACAACCATTAGCAGTAGCAGAATGGAAATGGGAGTACGTGATGATGGATTTTATCTCTGGTTTACCTAAGAATCGTGGGAATTTGGACTCGATTTGCGTGGTAGTAGACAGACTCACCAAATCAACTCATTTCCTACCAGTTCGGACTTCAGTTATAGCCGAGGAGATTGCTAAGCTGTATGTACGAGAGATAGTTCGACTACACGGTGTGCTTGTGAGCATAGTATTTGATAGTGGTTCATTATTTACATTGAGGTTTTGGGAGAGCTTGTAGAAGGCGATGGGAACCCAGTTGGACTTTAGTACTGCATTCCATCTACAGACTGATGGACAAACTAAGAGGGTGAATAAAGTCTTGGAAGATATGCTGCGAGCATGTGCTTTGGATTTTGGAGGTAGTTGGGGAGAACATCTACCTTTGGTAGATTCTCTTACAACAACAGTTATCACTCGAGCATTGGTATGGCTCCTTTCGAGGCATTGTACGATAGACCTTGTCGATCGCCAGTGTGCTGAGCAGAGGTTGGAGAGAGTAGTATTCTTGGACTTGAACTAGTACGAGCAACTACTGCAAAGGTGAAAATGATTAGAGAGAGATTGAGGGTAGCACAAAGCAGACATGAGTTATGCTGATAAAATGAGAGATTTGGAATTCAATGTGGGGGATCATGTGTTTCTGAAAGTATCTCCAATGAAGGATGTGATGGGGTTTGGAAAGAAAGGAAAGCTTGCTCTAAGGTATGTTGGACCATTCCAAATACTGGAGAAGATTGGAAAGGTGGTGTATATGGTGGCTCTTCCTACGCAGCTATCATCAGTACATAATGTATTTCATGTGTCTATGTTACGGAAGTACGAGCCCGACCTGTCACATATTGTCGATTGGAGTGAATTGCAGCTGAGGGAGGACGTGTCTTACAGAGAACAACCTATACTGATTTTGGATCGAAAAGAACAGGTCTTGCGTACTAAGATCATTCCCATGGTGAAAGTTCAGTGGAGTCATCACGACACAACTGAAGCTTCTTGGGAATTGTAATCAGATATTCGAGAGTGGTATCCTCATTTGTTCTCAAAAGAAGGTGCGTAATTTTGAGGACAAATTTCTTTTAAGGGGGATAGATTGTAATGACCCGAACCTTTAAAAATAATTAATAATTTAATTTTCAAGTTTAAAGTTGAAATAATACAAGTATAGGGGTATATTTATAATTATCTTATATTGGCTTAGGGGTTAAATTGTTATTACCTTTAAAAATGGGTAATAACTAAAATTTAAGAACTTTCTCCAATAGTAAAAATGTGTACAACAGACTTCCATTAGCCAAAACTTAGTTAGTAAGCTTAGCTTTGGAAATCATCAAAGAGTAAATCAAAGCAAACTAACAACTTAGACTAATAAGGGTAATCATTAACTCTTAACCTAGGAAATGAAAGACAAATTTTGTCTTAAGAACACAAAGGGGAACTGCTAGGAAAGAAACTCAATACCTTGGGTAATTTCTACAGAGAAGAAAGAAGGAAAGGAGAAGGTTTACAAGGAAGCAGGAAGAAGGAAAACGTAAACCAGCAATTTTGAAAAAAGAAATACCATGTAAGTAGATTATTTGTTTTTTCTACTATGCCCATATGATTAAACTTAGTAGTTTTGACTTAGTCAATTAAATTTATTCATCACTTTATATATTTGTTTCCATGATTTGTGAATAGAAGTAGTTCCAGAAAATGGATTTAATAGTGATCTTAAAATCTGGACTGTTTATGTTAGATTTTTCTACAATTAGTAACATGTTATGAAATGCATGAATGTTTGATATTTATGATCATATTTGTTATGTTTTTAATACTAGCATATTTTGATATGAAATTGTATGTGAATTAGATGTATGAAGTGCTTCTCTTACAAATCTGGAAACTTTACAGAATATATATACAGTTTGAGCTATTGATTATAGAACACATACCAATACTTTTTATAATTTATTTTATATTTTATTTAGATGCCTCTGTTCGTTAGGAACACAACCAAACTAGTGTGAACTGATTTCATGGAGAATTGATCAAGTTATGATTTATTTACTGAACCTATGTTAGTACTAGAAACTAAGAAAACAGAGCCTGTAAACTTTTTTGTTCATTGAGTAAAACACCGATCCTACATAATTTTATATATTTTATTGATATTGTTTCTAATTTCCTCTTTGAGTTGCAATTCTAACAAAACAAATTTGAGAAAATTTCATTATCTAATTTAAAAGATATGACGACAATAGTGACTGGAGGTCAAGGCTGAAAAAACCAGAACACTATTTCTAGGAATATGCGATCGAGCGCTGTGCGATCGAGCTCAGTATTGTGATCAAGCGCAATGCGATTGAACCCAATGTGATCGAGCGCAAGTATGGGATCGAGCGTAATTTTACAGACGCAAAATTTGACAGTTTCCAATCTATAAGTTATATATGACATATATGTGAACCAGTTTGTAATCATTCCTTAAGGTTACTGAGAGTAGTGATTTCCCACTTATATTTAGTGGATGTGATTTCCCACTTATCGTAGTGGATGGATAGCCCACTTATGTGGATGGATTTTCCACTTATGTGGATGGACTACCTACCAGTGAGGTGGAGGGATGACCAGAATTATTGTATAATGATTGAATTTGTTAATGGGAATACTTATGATGGGTTCCATTGGATTACTTGCGTGTATGGGCGCGTAAGTAGCTTTCATGGAAACATATCATTCGTATATCCAAAGCATCATAAGAATGCTTATGAGGTCTTCTAGTGGATTACTTGCGTGTATGGGCGCGTAAGTCTCTTCCATGGGATTTCATCATTCGGATTCCCTAGGATAGGCATACATGCTATGATTGGTGAAAGGTTAATGTGATCCTTGGAAGAAAGGAGTTCAGGTTGCCTATTTTCCCGTAGGCTGAAAGTCCTATAAAAGATAGAAGATGGTAGCCGTTGAACCATGGGTTAGCGCCCGGATCTGCGCGAGGGGCTTGCTGGTTGTTCCTAGAACACATGTTCATCCTAAGGATACTTAGCCCGACATCTGATCATAGGTGCATTACTTACATCTCTTATTGTGTTCATTGAATGAACATCTTAGAACATTGTATTCCACATTCATATCCATCATATCATTGTTTATAATGTTTATTGTATTACTGGTATTTTTGGATGATTTTAATATCATACTGTCATTGTATGTTAATTGGATCATGCTTGCTGAGTATTCCATACTCAAGTAGTTTTTCATGACTGCACAGATTGATATAGTACATTCAGACAAGTAGACTTGGACGTGTGATTTCAGACAGACTTAGATTTCAATTTTTTTAGACATTATGTTTATGTTCAGTTGGATGTACGGCTCTTCTGAAGCCCTTGACTTATATTTAGATGGATACTCTGATGTAATAGTTAGTAATTTACTTCCGCATTTGTTACTCTGATGTAATAGTTAGTAATTTACTTCCGCATTTGTTGCTCTGATTTTATGAATTAAATTGAGGGCTTTCTCATGCCTTGTTCATTATGATATCCGTGGTCCAGAAATGGATCCCGAAGGTTGTACCTCGTGATCCGTGCCTTCCCACCTAGGGATGTGAGTCATGGGATCTGGGGCGTGACAGGTTTTCACTAACCCTCACCTATTGTGAACTACCCCGGGTCGGGTGGACCCCAGATAGATCGGGTTGTTTGAGAGTCACCACCACTCATTGAGTTCAGGTGTGAATAGTCACCTAGGTAGGTTAATTAGATTGAAAAAATAGACCCACAAATTATGATTTTAAACGAGGTCTAACCAGATTGGGTAGGGAGGTTTATTTAAGAGAGCGGGAATGTGTTAGGCACTTACTCTCTTCCAGATCAACCGGTTACCTGGTTTAATTATATTTGGCCAATTAAATTAATTCCAAAAAATCTAGAAAACTCTTAAATCTAAATATTATCAAAAGACACCCTAAATATAAATCCCTAAAATTAAAAGTCCTACATCTTAACATCGTAAAATATCTACCGCAATCCCAAAAATCAAAATTGCAATGGAAACAAAATCTTAATTAAATCTATAGGGATCATCGAAACCTAAATCCTATAATTTCATCATAAAAAATGAGATTGTAACAACACACGATCGTGTAGCAATGAATTAGATCAAAACTGTTTCTAATCTAAACACCTATCTTTTTTCATTTTCTTTTAATAATTATTTGCACCTAATTTCCATCTTTTGGATTATTTGAAACCCATTTAAAATATTATCAAATACCTAAGATACCCCTCTCATCACCAATCTTGTATTTTGACCAAATTACAACCGTTGGAAGGATTTCGCATGAAAAGATCAGATCTGGAGTAAGAATATTTTTTGACGTCCAAAAGTCCCAAATTTGACCCAAAACGATATTAAGGGAAAAAAGGGTCAACTTCTCCTATGATCTCAAAATTAGGCGATATTATATCCGTTGGAATGCATTTTCATCCCAGAGTTCATTTCTAATATCGAAAATAGATTTTGGGAAACGATGAAGCGCATGGGATCCACTGGGGGAATTTTGGTAATTTTATGGATTTTGGGGATTTCAGTAAGAATTTTTTCCCAAGTGGGCTTGGGATTGAAATTGGGATCGAAGATGAAAAGGTGCCAAGCTCAAGCCTCCAGAAGCTGCAAAGATCAAAAAGCAATTATTTTTCGTGCAAATTGAGGTGTTTACTACTGTCCCTCTTTGTCAGAATCGTAAGCGATGAATGACAAAGATAAAGACAACCCTAATTTGCACAGTTCATAAAAATATTTTACTTGAATCAAATCAATATTCACATACTGAACTTCCACAGGATCAAATTAAAAAGGGGTTATTTTTCTAGGACTTACTCGTTGCTTAGAATTCAAAGGTATTTTGATGAAGAATGTTTTCTGGAAGTTCAACATATGAAAAATAAATTTGATTTAAAGAAAAATTCATCTCATGAACTTAGAGATAGGTGAAAACTATGACTTATTGAGTCAAATCTGACCTTCATTTGGCTGCCTCAAAGGATTGGACAAGTCCCAACTTCATTTGATTATTTTCGCATCACTGTTTGGGACCAAGTCTATATATGAGACAGGATCCAATGGAGACAGGAATGCTTTTGACTCGACTAACACTTACAATGAAAATTCTTCTCTTCCTTGATCATGCTTTTTAATTTTGTTCTTTCAACTTTTTTCAGGAGTTGATTTTTCCACCATCTTCAGATGATTATGTTCGTATGAATTGGGGCATCTCTTTAAGCCACGTCTCTCAAGAATAACCTCCCTGTTGTATTGGCGTCCATTGAGAATTTAATCTTCATGCTGCCTTGCCAATTTCTAGGACATATGTTAGGTAACGACCCTTGAGAACTTGAATTATGAGATGCTTCTCTTGGGGACACCTCAACTGTAGCTTCTAAACCCATTCCTCCAGAGGTATGATGGGATGCTTCACTGAAATTGTGTGTTGCTGGTATTTTGCGTTCCTCTTAGTCTATATCCTGCAATATCTAAAATGATGGAGTAAAACAAGAGTATATAGCATATTTTAATAGAAAGTGAGAGTGCAAGGAAAGAATTTTCAAACCCTTTTTTTTTCTCTAATTTTTTTTTAATTTTCTTTTACACCGATATGATCAAGATAATTAAGATATATTTTTTAAGATGAATACCAAGAGTTAAATCCAATAGTCAAATAGGGAAAAAATTTCTCAATTTATCAGAGTCCTTTGAGCTTGTCTTCAATGATTATCAAAGTTATTAGCATGTTCTCCAGTCTTGAAAAATTGACAAATGTCTAGCCTAGCCAAATCAAAACTGCTAGGGAGGATAATAGACCAAACCTCTCAAAAAATAGTGATGCCTTCGATGACGAAGTAACTGCTTCTATTTGGTTGTTCTATTTTACTTCAATGAGGATGAACTGAGTTGATGATAGGTTTGTTATCTTGACTGCCCGACTTACTCCACTCAGGATTATTCACAAATGGTAATTTTATTTTTATTTTTTTCCTTCTTTCCCTTTTTTCTTTTTTACCATTTTGCTTTAGATGTTTCTCCTGAGTTTTGTAAATGCTAGATTCCTCATCCCATTGCAAACCGATTGTCTTGTAGATCTTTTTACAACCTTTGTAATGTCTAATTCCCCATAGCTAACTATCTTGCCAGTAGTGGATTTTCGCTATGCCACTTCAGACCATATATTCCATCATCACCAATTAATACCAGATTAAAACATTGCCTCCACAAAATGTCACATTGATAAAAAAAGGACTTAAAAGTAGGACTGAACGATGGCTAGGTTTAGGGTTTGAAAAATGATGGATATAAGGTTCAAAAGAAAAATTTTAAAAATAGGTTGACCAGGACTTGCTTGACTTGAGAGACTCACTCTTTTGGACGTGACATCCCCATTTATAAACTTCTTTTCACCTTTATTTTTCAAATATTTGAAGCATATGATTTCTTTTCTTTATCACTTCCTTTTTTTTTTTCAATGAATTTCATTTTTTTTCACTTTTGAGCACCCAACATTTATTTCTCCACTTTTGAGGATTTTCTCACTACTCCCTGAATTATCCTTGACTTTTAATATTTGCCCCTGTTTGGGGTGGCCAGTCCGGATTTGTGTCAATGAAAGAAATAAAAGGCAAAGGGTTTAATAAGGGATATTAAGAGTTGAAGGTTGAAAAGAAGAATGGCCTTTGATCATTTCAAAGTAACATTTAGTTTGAGCAAAATGTCCTAAGATCTGGTTTAATTACCTCAAGAAAATCTTCACACTTGTCTAAAGAATGCACGCTCTTGTTTGTGACGTTCAACCTTCATGATAGGATCATTACTTTGAAAGGTTCAGGTAAGATCTTGCTTCAAACTTCGACCGCATAGCTTTGATTGATTATCCGTTAAATTGTCCCAGTTTCAATTCTGATCCACTTTTGTTGACCTTTACCTGATCATAACAGAACCGATTTGAGATGTATCCCATTGCCCCAGTTTTCCTTCTGATTGGCTTTTGTTTATTTGACTTCCCTTTGTCATAACGTAACATAACTGATTTGAGATATACTATATTGGCATGAATCGAATATAAAAATGCCTTAGTTTTAGTTTTGATGGGCTTTTGTTGAATCAATTTATCTTGAATATGGTCATAGCAGAACTGATCTAAAGTATACTCCAGTGGCATAAAACAAATGCCCATGTTTTGCTTCTGGTAACTTTCTTTCGCTTTTGTTGAATCATCTTTCCATTGACATGATCATATCAAAACTTATCTAAATTATACCCTGTTGACATGAATTGGATATAAAACGCCCCAGTTTCACTTCTGAGCAGCCGAACCTACATCCAACCCAATCATATCTTGATAAGGCCCATCAGTGACTTTATCTCAATCTCTCATTTATCTTAAAAATGGTATAACTTTGATTTTCACTTTTTACGGGTTACTTTTAGTCCTTGAGTTTACAGATTCAATTTCTCCATGTTTGAGTGTGCATTATTTTCATTGAAAAATATTTCCGAATTATCAAGAGCATATTGATGTGAATTCAATATTAAACCAAGATTTTTTTTTTTTTTTTTATCATTATGAAAATGAAAACAACCATTGTGGGAACCTTCTTAAAGATACCTTTCCCAAGGTCAAAGGTCCCAAAAACATAACCTTGAGAAAGGGGATAAAGCTTCATTCTTCTCTTGTCGCGACCGAGGTAATCTGTGATTCCTTGGCCTCTGTGTGGCTATTTATTGAAGCGGTTCAATTGCTCTATTATGAGGAGACAAGAGATTCTGGACAAAGGTATTAGAAGTAGACCCAATGCATATTCTTGAAAATGTGATGCGGACATAACTTCTACAAAGTGATGAATGCAATATGAATGACTTTTGGGGACTGGCAAGCCACACTTCCGAAAGAATTTAACTTAGATGAATAATAATTTTTTTAATGATATGATGATAATATATGATGTATGACGATGCATATGACGCATGCAAATGATGAATGATTTGAAGATAGACTTGCATGGACATCGACTTAAAAGACAAAAGTTACCCAGATATCTGTTCAAGATTAACTAATGACCTACAATTCATCGGCACAAAAGTAACCCTAGCAGTTTGTCTAAGGTTACTAATGACCTAGAATTCATTGGCACAAGAGTAACCCTGGGAGTTTGTCCAAGGTTACTAATGACCTACAATTCATCGGCACAAGAGTAACATTGGGAGTTTGTCAAAGGTTAAATGACCTACAATCATCGGCACAAAAGTAACCTTGGGAGTTTGTCCAAGGTTACTAATGACCTACAATTCATCGGCACAAAAGTAACCACAGGAGTTTGTCCAAGGTTACTAATGACCTACAATTTTAGATATCGATACAAAAGTAACCCTGGGAGTTTTTCCCCGGTTACTATTGACCTACAATTCATCGGCACAAAAGTAACCCTGGGAGTTAGTCTATTGTTACTAATGACCTACAATTCACTGGCACAAAAGTAACCTTCGGAGTTCGTCCACTGTTACTAATGACCTACAATTCATTGGCACAAAAGTTACCCTGAGAGTTTGTCCAACCTTGTGAGTTTGTCCACGGTTACTAATGACCTACAATTCATCGGCACAAAAATAACCCTGGGAGTTTCTCCACGGTTACTAATGACCTACAATTCATCGACACAAAAGTAACATTGGGAGTTTGCCCACGGTTACTAATGACCTACAATTCATCGGCACAAAAGTAACCCTAGGAGTTTGTCCAAGGTTAGTAATGACCTACAATTTTAGATATCGGTACAAAAGTAACCCTGGGAGTTTTTCCCCGGTTACTATTGACCTACAATTCATCAGCACAAAAGTAACCCTGGGAGCTTTTCAACGGTTACTAATGACCTACAATTCATCGACGCAAAAGTAACCCTGGGAGTTTGTCCAAGGTTACTAATGACCTACAATTTTAGATATCGGCACAAAAGTAATCCTGGGAGTTTGTCCAAGGTTACTAATGACCTACAATTTATTGGTACAAAAGTAACCCTGGGTGTTTGTCAACAGTTACTAATGACCTACAATTTTAGTTATTGGCACAAAAGTAACCCTGGGAGTTTGTCCATGGTTACTAATGACCTACAATTCATTGGCACAAAAGTAACCCTCGGAGTTTGTCCAAGTTTACTAATGACCTACATTTTTTAAAATTTTTCATTTTTTCATCTTGCCATTTTTTTCTTCTATTCTTGAATTTTGGATTCAAAACATAATACTACAAAGAACCAATGAAATGAAATCTCTACCCCCCCTCTTTTTCTTGAATTTGGGATTTCAAACATAATACCCTTAAGATAGTACCAATGACATGGAATATCCTTTTTTTTAATTTCATTTTAGACTTGAAAGACTTAGAACACAAAACAACCTGATAACATATGAAATGGGAACTAGAACCCTAAGATTTAGAACCCTGCCATCTCAAAACAAATGAGCACAAAACAAACGATGCATGAGAACTCATGATTCTAAAAATTCAAAAAGAATTGGTATATAACCCCTTAAAAATAACGGAGTATACAACCTGTAAAGCCTGTAAAACTTGTAAAACACATTTATAAAAGACATAATCATTAGTAATGCCTACGAACTGGCAATGTAGTGTCTATAGTTGACAAGATATACTTGGATGACTCAAACCCTAGAAAGTCGAAAAAGTGGTATATAACCCCTTAAAATAAGGGATTACAACATTGTAAAACCTGTGAAACTTTTGAAACCTGTATAAGAACTCACATAATACGAATAATGCATGAGAAATCAGAGTGCAAAGACCAAGAATGACAAAATTATGCATGGATTGTGCAAGACTCAAAACCCTAAAAATTCGAAAAAACTAGTATATAATCCCTTAAAAAGAAGAGATTACATAACCTGTAAAACCTGGGAAACAATTATATACCCAGTGTAATAAACTCAACATGATTTATAATTGATGCATAATGACTCAAAACATGAAAATGATGCATGGAGACGCATAACAATCCCAAAACATGCAAATGATGCCTGGAGATGCATAGGAATCCCAAAATATAGAAACGATGCATGAAGATGAATAGGAATCTCAAAACATGAAAATAATGCATGAAGATGTATAAAAAAAATCCCAAAACAGTGCATGGATGATGTAGGATAATTATGATCATGAATGATAATGCATGGATAAAGCAGAATTCCAATCCTAAAAATTCAAAAAATGATACATAACCCCTTAAAAATAAGGGATTACAACCATTGAAAAACTTGTATAACCTACATAAAGATTCAACCTGACTTATTAGTTATAAGAACTCAGAATGCATTACTCGAAACCCAAAAAATTTGAAAAAATGATATATAACCCCTTAAAAACAAGGGATTACAACACTTGAAAAACTTGCATGACAAACTCATATAATGCATGACTGACTTAAATGATGCATAAGAATCTCAAAATAATGGATGAATGATGTGGGATGATCATGAATGAGTTTAACTAAGAACCCAACTTTGGATCCATGCTAACCAGTGATTAGTCGGATATTATGGATCCATGGTTGGGTTTAGGTCTTTGTGAATCCCACCTGGCTTACATAGCCAGATGGACTTGCATGGACCTTGGACCTTTCAGGTTCACTTGATGATTTAAAATGAATGCATGGGTCTTAATGTGGGTCCATGGATAAGAAATGATCCATTGAATGCCACTGACCTTAGAATGAGGCCTAGGTCCATTTAAGCTTCGCATGGCCTACCTTACCATTTGGGCTTCCCTGCACCTTGGGCCTTTCAAAATTTACCCATACATGGATATGTAGATGCATGAATCCTAAGAGGTACACCCTCATGGGTATGACTCTAGACATGACTTAATGATGCATGAACATGACTGCTAAGGTACCCCAAATATAACAAGATAATAATAATAAGAGTAATGTAATCATCCTGTATTATTACAGACCGAGCCACTTTAATAAAGAATACAAAGGTGCCTCATGGGCCAAATGAGTAAGAAGTACAACTAGGCCTTCATGGGCCAAAGAAAAGAAAACCTAATATACTTTTTATCCCTTCTACTCCATGGATCTTACCTGGATTTGGATCTTCTAGGTTCATGGGTCTTTTGGATCTTTTGGGTCCATGGGTCTTCTTGGATCATCTGGGTCCATGGTTCTTCAAAATAGTTGGTTCCTGTAACATGGTTGGGCACCCATCCTAGATGCAAATGGGTCATGGACCCATGATATGGACTATTTATGTATGGATTGGGTCTTGGGTCATGGACCCTAGACCATAATGGGTCGGCTTGCCTAATGGGCCCCCTTAGGGAGTCCAAGCTATGGGGACTCAAGACATATACATGGGTATGGACCATGGGTCCTAACCAGACGGACTCAAATGTATGCAATTTGTTTTTTGTATAACATTTATGAATTATCACATATTTTGCTTAATATATTTCTAAGTTGAGACCCAACACACATGTCCTAATACTCCAGTTTTTTAAGACCTAAATCGAGTTCTATATGCACATGGGATTCACGGTTATGCATCAAAAGGATGAGGGAACCCGAAACCTATTGAACTGACCTCCACACATGGATTTATCCACATGCTTCTCTGGTCATTTGGTTCGGGGTGGAACATTGGGCACCGACACCGCGGGCAATGGTCGCCCCAGCCGTAGGCCTACTAGACTTCTGGAGCATAAGGTTTGCCACCAGGGACAATGGTCGCCCGTTTACAAGCTTACAAAGCTCCCTAAAATATGTAAAAATTGGTGGGACAAGGCTTGTGAGTTTAATATGCAAGTGCTAGTGAATTCAAGTATGCACTATATGTCTTTCAAGAATTTTAGAAAGAAAGAAAAAATAAATAACTAAGACACAATAAGATAATATGGATGAATTAATTCAAAGCATATCACTTGAAACCAAGATAATGATAATAAAATCAAATCAAGATAAAACATGACGGCTAGAGTAATTAAACCATGCCGATCAATTAAACCACCCAAAAATGACAAAATATCTTCAAATCAAATGAAATAAATATATCAAAAAACAAAACTTCACAATCCTATATATAAAAGTCCTAACAACCTTATGTATATAAAAGAATCCTAAACATCCTAAAAATCCTAATAAAAATCCTAAATTGGCCAAATAAAATTAAACTAAGGCTCAAACTCGCAAATCCCCAGCGGAGTCACCAGATGTGAACTACCTCGGGTCGGGTGGACCCCAGATAGACCGGGTTGTTTGGGTGTTGCCACCACTCATTGAGTTTAGGTGTGAATGGTCACCTAGGTAGGTCAATTAGATTCAAAAAATAGACCCAAAAATTATGATTTTAAACAATGTCTAACCAGATTTGTTAGGGAGGTTTATTTAAGAGTGCTGGAAGATGTTAGGCACCTACTCTCTTTTGGATCAACTGGTTACTTGGTTTAATTATATTTGGCCAATTAAATTAATTCCTAAATATTAACAAAAGAAATAAAATTCTAATTGAATCTGTATGGATCATCCAATCCTAAATCCTATAATTTCATCATAAAATAATGAGATTGTAACAACACACGACTGTGTAGCAATGAATCAGAACAAAAGAGAATTAAAAAAAATTAAATTGAAACTGATCTTATAGTAAAGTATCCAATCACATTGATATTGCTACAACACCTTAAAATAAAACAAAATAAATACCTGTGTAGCAGCAGAATTTTCCTCTTTGATTTTGGAACTCCTGAAGAACTCGACTCGGCCGGCAATAATGGCAGAAACCTACGTATCTTCGGCCTTGGGGCTTCTATAGGATTTTTGAGATGGCTGATGAGGAAAGGAATAAAGGTTTTAGTTGGAATTTGCAGGTTTTCAGATGGGTTTCGATATGGACGAACAGAAGAAGATGGAGTGAGTTCTCTGGTTTGGGGTGTTCAGCTAAGATGGACGACATGTAAAAATTTGGATTTTGATAGGATTTTTGGGCAGTGGTTTTGAAGGGTTCCTAAGGGTTCTAATGGCTGTACGAATTAGAGAAAGAGATTGGAGAAAAAAAAAATGAACCAAAAAGAAGGGGGTTTTGCAGGTTCTCGTTTTGGAGAAGAAGAAGATGGGATTATGCTATGGACGAACAGGGGTTTTGGGTTGGATTTCTACAGGTTTCAAATGGGATTTTAAACTCGGTTTGATGAAGGGGTAAAAGAATTCAAATCGAAGTTCTGGTTGTGACGAACATGGATTATTGGAGGGGTTTCATTTAGGTTTTGATGGGGTTAGATGGGGTTTCTGCTAAGGGTTTTGGATGAACTAAATGGAGGTTTTTTCCTAGGGTTTTTGTCACGCCCCAAAACCCGAGCACAAATCCCTAGGTGGGATGGCACGAATCTCGAGGTGAGACCTTCGGGATCCACTTC
>JAUPMG010057012.1:0-13670 GCA_031762675.1 Pachysandra terminalis | reverse complement strand
ATCTGATTATATTTTGGATCGAATCACTAAAATCCTATACCGAATCCGGCATTATCGGATCGGATCCGGATCATGATCCGGTCCGTTGACAGACCTAGGTCCAACCAAGTTTAACCAAGGCCAACTTATCTTCATTTAATTACATCATATTGGTGATCAGGCGGGCAAATTTAACCCCACTTTACACGGGATTTTTCAAAAGCGCGTATACACGTTTTGGGTACAGCCGCATACACTGAATCATTCATTAAAGCTGTAACGGTTGTACAACCGTCTTTTACGTGTCAGTTGTCAGCAGCTGCATACGGTGATTAGACCGTTTGGTGGAAAGGCGATATTTGAAATGGCTCAGAGATATCTGACCGTTTTTATCACCAAAAAGGCAATAGCTTCTTGGAGAAGCAACATTTTTGAATTCCAGCTTCTAGGGGAACGCCATGTGTCCCAAACCCAACAAACACGTTCTTTCACTCATTTTGAAATATTCAAAGGACTAAAGATTTATGTTGCCACAACACACTGACTTCTTGGCATCCGAAAGAATGAGAATCTTACTCTTCCCTCGATGGACCTTATTCTTCTCGAATGATGTATTTAGGGGCATGTTACCCCTGATAAACTCCTCAAATAGTTAAGGTTTCAATAGATCCTCGAAATCACATCTATTTGCTATCTAGAACAGACTTCGAGTGAGTTTATCATACCTTTACATTTTAAGGGTATTTTTACTCAAGGAAGGATCCTCAAAGGAACTTTCTACACCTAACTCAGGAGTCATTTTTGGATCACGTCCATAGACTTCGAAGGGCCGCTTTTATGCTTTGTCTTGAAAGATCACAAAGCAAGTATATCCGAGCTCGAGTCCTGTCCAAATTTTACGAGTCCAAACCGAGCTGGGTAAAGCCTGGCTCGGCTCAGCTCGTTTACAGCCCTAGGTGTTAGGAGTGGGATGGACTCCTAAAATGGGGTTAGGTCTTATCAGAAAGGTAATAAAAAAACCAAAAAAGGAAGATGTTGCCAGTAATGAAGGCAAGAATATATATCCAAATATAAGAAAGAGAGTAGAATTACTAGTAAATGTAAACCTGAATATATTTTTTATAAAGATACTGTGTAATTATTTATTAAAATTGATCTACGAAATCCAAATCATTTATTATTTCCTCCCATATATGTTCCCTCCAATCCAAGCTTATATTTCTTTCCCTTTATAATTAGATATTCTCTCATTAAAGCCTTCTAATTTAAGATAACAATGGTAACAAGTTAGCCCCTATAAATGAAAAGCTTAGCCCTTGTATTTCTTGCATCGATCACTCAATCCACAATGTATGGGAGTTGCTATCCTTTTGGGTTCTCATGTAGTGAAGTGTTCATAATTAGGTTTCCAATGAGGTCCTATGGAAGAAAATTATCTCCTTTGATAGACCTTTGGATTGACTCGGGGGTCATGTTTTCCCGTCAACTCGCCAAGTTGGGATTATCTATATGTTACTCTTATGGATCAGGTAAATATCATCAATAATGGAACCTTTGTGTGTTCGTGTTTTCGGTTTCATATGTGCGCGTATACATATATCTATATATTCTTATTTTCTTTAATGTGTATCATTGATTTGCAGGTGCATATGGCTATAATGATCTTCTCTCTCAATGGTGAAAAAAGGAGCTCTGCAACCGGTCGCAACCTTACATATATGCGTAAGTAACCATTGCCCGATCTTTCAGTTACTTAGAACGGATTTTACTCCGCCATCACGTGGACTTTCTCCGTATTACTGGGTCCATTTTTGTGGGGCTGGGGGTAGAAGATGTTACGCGTCTCAAGAACGAGCATGAATTCGAAGTTCCCAGGTGGCTGGACCTACCTATAGTTAATTAGCTGTCCAAAAAACTTGGATCGGATATGTACAAGGTGTATGGACGAAAGAAAGCCTTAGAGCAGAAATGGAGAAGCCTCGCAGTGTGTGCTTGAGCGATTGGGGTGTTCATAGGCTGAGAAAGAGGCAAGTGCATATGGTTGCATTGATGCGAAAGTAAACGAGGCAGATGAAGAGAACGACGTTGATCTTTCATAGGAGCTTATAAAATAGATGCTGTCGTTGGTAAACTCTTGAAGCTCTTCAAAGAGATCTCCCAGTCCAAAAAATCAATGGAAGACCCTTCTTGAAGATTATATATTGCTATTGTCGGGCTTCTTGTAATCCAAGAATTATCAGTTTTTATATATATACGAATATTCAATTGGGATGATTTTCAGCTTCGAAAATACATAATCTCATCTCATGGAAGGAGCCTGTATTTGAATGGTTTGAACCCACATTGTGATGCCAGTATTAAAAGGGTCCATCCAATCAAAATGGATTTTTCAAATCCTTTGCATATAAATTCCTAGAACTTCAATAATCCAAAAAAAGAATATGAACATCCCAAGTAATCCATTCATTTTTCTCTCTTGGTGGAATTCATTACGGTTATCGTACCCCAACACAAATAAACCTAGAACTGACTTCCACTTTAACCGAAATAACTGGTTACCGATTTCATTAGTGTCTGTGTGGTAGAATGCCTCTGATATCACAAAAAATATCAGAGATAAATATCGCAAGTCCCTTCATATTGTTACGGTTGCATTTCATATTGCTTTTCAAAAGTACTTTTTTTCTTTTAAAAGCAAAGTTGGGCTTCTGAAAGCAAAATATCGTTTGGTTCTATTTTTATGAAGCATTTTTTTTGCTTAAAATAAGAAGTAAACTAAACTAAATTAAAACAAATATATGTAAATAGGAAACCAAACCAAATTAAATAAAAAATATATAAACTGAACCGAACTAGACCAAATAAACATAACTAAAACTTGTCAAGGCTCAGGCAAGTTAGTGGGTCGGGTTACAAGTTGTTAGCTCTGTATGTGCAAGGGCAAAGCCAAGATTCTATTATAGAGGGGGTGATATATATATATATATAATCTACTTCGATTTTTTCGGTTTGGTTTAGTTGAAGCCTTAACTGTAAACCGTACAAAATTAATTCGGTTTTTTGTTTTCTAAACCATAACCAAACCAAACTAAAAAAAATAATAATAATAAAAAATAGAAAAAACAAAGTAAACCGATTTTTTCGGTTTGGTTTGTTCGGTTTTTGGTTTAGACCGAACCAATTGACACCCTTATTGAGTGAGGATATAAAAGTGAAAAAAATAAATTTAGTGAGAGGGGTCGACAAAAAAACTCTAAGGGGGACAAAAACAAAATTTGACAAAGGAAAATTTGTAACATGTTACAAAATCAATGGCCAACTTTAAAAATTTTAAAAAAATTGAGGGGACAGTTACCCCCTCTCGCCCCTATGTAGCTCCGACCATGTGTGTAGTATAAAAGTAAAATTAATTTTCTCAAACTGACCTAAAAACCCGTATTTTATTATTTCTATTTCAATTGACAGTTATTATGACTTTTTACTATCATCCTACCATTGTAGAAGCTTTTGCTTCTATTCGATACATAATAAAGCTAACTTTGGTTGGTTAATCTGATCAGTTTCGTTGATGCTTGACAAGTATGATGATCCTAATTATGATCTTGCATGCATTTCGCATCTATTTCACCACTCGATTTAAATAATTCACAAACTATCTCCAATATTTTACTTGGGAACATGTATTTAATGGTGTAGGGAGCATGATGGACTCCTATAATGGGGGATAGGTCTTACCACAAAACTGCCACGTTTGTAATAAAAAAAATAAAAAAAAAGGAAGATGTTGTCATCTCTAATAAGATGAAGGCAAGAAATACTTGTGTTTATCCAATCTAATAATTCGGTATAATATGCGTATTATTTATTCTCAACGTATGATACAACTATAATACATGTATGTATTAAACAAAAACGAAACAAAATACAATTTTTTAAGAAAAAAAAAAAGAAAAAGGAAAAAGGAAAACTGGAAACCATTCTAAAAAGAAAAAAATAAAATAAATAGATTTTCTTTAATCTTTCTTAGAAATCTATATTTCTTTTTTGGAAATACACTTATGAGTTATGAGTTATGACAATATGACATTGTCTAGACTCTAGAATCTAGTCACTCGTGTACTCTGTTTCTTTCTCTTCCTTCTTCTTTTTGGAGCCGATCAATCTTGACAATCTTAGTAAACTTCTTAAATACAACTATGATGATAGAGAGGAGCTTATAAATTCAGAAAACAATAGAGAATATATTGAAGATCTTTTATGGCTTGATAGCATTAGATCATCATTTCACTAATTGTGAGATTCTGTTTTAGTGAAACTTGTAAAGCTTTTACAATACTTGAGCTTTTTTTCCTTAACTGTTTTGATGAATTGGAATGATTACTATACCTAGTTGGCTTTAATATGTATTTATGATAAACTTAAATGATTTATAAACTTGGTTTGACACACATACAATGCTAAATAGATACACACACACACACATATATATATGAAGTACCGAATTTTTACTTCCGAACCTTTGCCACTTAAAAGTTTTATACACGAACATCACCGTCTCCGAATCTCTGACGTCCTCGTATTTTATTGCCTAGCTTTTACCGTATTTTTATGAAACTTAATCCGAATTGCTCTCGAACGTTTGTTGTATCGCATTTTTGCCGTCCCCAAACTTACTATGTTCCCACCAATCCAAACTTATATTTCTTTCCCTTTACTATGCTCCCACCAATCCACTCTAAATCATTCAATGTGAATGGCTCGATAGCCCCAATTGGACTATTGTCGTAGTTTCTCACTGATCGATTGAACTTTGTTTTAACATTTTGCAAGTATCTTGAACAAAATGTCAAGCATTCATCTGCCAAATATCCTTCAGCAATACATCTATCAGGTTGAGCTCTATGACGCACGTACGACTTAAGTGTGAACAAGTACCTATGTGCCACCCATTTGAATCTTTGTTAGCTAAGGAAATAATAACATGAAAAAACAATACGTGTACCTCTTACAATTGATGGCGTACCTTTCAATTGGATACATCCAACGATATTGCACAGGTCCTCCAATCCCTGCCTCCATAGCTAAATGAACAGGCAAGTGTAACATAACGTCAAAAAAAGCCGGCGGGAATATCCTTTCCAACTGGCAAAGAGTTAGAACAATGCATTCTTCTAATCTTCTCAACTCATCATCTCGACAGACTTTGGCACATAATTCACAAAAGAAGTTGCTCAATTCTATCAAGACTGAAATTACATTCTTCGGCAATGATTTCCTCACAGCCAATGACAAGAATTGTTGTATTATTACTTGGCAATCATGACTCTTTAATCCTGATATCTTTCGCTCCTTGATATTGACACGCCTTGCAATATTTGAAGAGAAACCATCAGGAACTTTAAGGCTCTTCTAGACTTTACAAAAAAGTTCTTTTTCATTCTTGTTCATAGAAAAGCACGCAGTCGGAATATATACTTTGTTTAACCCAGGCACAACATGTGGGTGTAGCGCATGTCTTATGCCCATCTTCATCAGGTCAAGACAAGCGTTCAAATTATCCTTCGATTTTCCTTCAATATTCAACAAAGTCCCCAACACATTGTCACATACATTCTTCTCAATGTGCATCACATCCAAATTGTGCCTCAATAAATTGTACTCCCAATATGGCAACTCAAAAAAAATACTGATCTTCTTCCAATTGTATAGCAGTAATTCATTATTTGACCGTCTTAAACGTTTCCTCCCAATATACTTGCCCAACATAAAATTAATGCCTGCCAACGTCGCTAAGATATCTGACCCAGTCATTGGAATTGGAGGGGGTCTATCTTCAATTGTATCGTCAAATGATTGCTTTTTACATCGAAACCTATGATCAAACGGTAAGAAACGATGATGTCCCCATGTAACAATGTTTTGTAATTTTTATCAAATCCATCGCATATCATATGATCGTATGCTGTTAAACTATCCTGATACAAGACATTGTTGCAATTTGGGCATGGACACTTCAACCTCCCATCAATTGTGGCCCCACGACTGAATGCAAACTCAATGAACTTATATACCCCTTCAGTGTATTCTTGGCTTACCCTAAATTATCGAAAAATATACGCACAATAATTAGCATCATCATATGAACCTGATGAAGGAAGATGATTTGGAAATGGAAATATTGAATACTACTAATTAAAGTACCTTGGCTTCCTAATCCAACTCTTATCCATAAAGAGAAGACGGAGAATTTGTAGTCGTGTAAATCTGTTGACTAGAATGGTAAGAGTACGAAGAAAAGAATAGCATAATTATGAACTGAGGACACCACACTAGAAAGGGTTGAAACGTTTTCGATTGGTTCTTAGTGATACAACACCCAAACAACGGTTTATGGAAGATAAATTGTGATAAGATATGTTACAAACCATGGTCTGATCATAATCTTCACCAACCAAATTCTCATATCACCCTAGAATCCATACACTAGAATCCCATTTCCAAATCCAACATCCAATACATGAGTTTCTACCATTCACATAAGTTATTTGAGTATTCTTATAAAAAAAAATACAATAAATTAAATAATTTATTGATATATCATTATATCTACCAAGTAATAGAAGAGTACAATTGATTCTGAGAAGCTATGCTGAGTTAATTGGGACAAAAGATCATAAGACTTACAGATCAGCTGTGGTAGTAATTGGAGATGCTTAGATAGGAACTGTCCGGAGAGCCTCAAATGCTTCTGAATTCTGAAATTTTCTCACCTTGCTACCCTTCTGAGAGAGAAGAAAACAAAATAAAAATTACATAATAGAAATTATGAGTCATGTCATATTAATAAGAGGGAAAATCAGAACAGATGTGTGATTTTTACCCTTGGGCATACCTGCCTAGGATTGGTCGACCACATGGTAGTAGAACCGGGTGTTCCTATATCATCGGGGTCTCTTATCAGACTACAAGGTGCTGATTCGTGCTCCTGTGGCAAAAGAGATAAACGTGATTATAATTAATAACATAATAGCATTCTAATGCATTACAATACTGAAAAGCCAATCTGATTAATAGGTTATCTTAATTATACATTGGCTGAGTGATTTATATTCTGATTCGTCTGAGTTTTGGGCTATGCCCAATTAAGGAGTTTGTTGATTCATTTGATTGGCTGGATTGGTTGCATATTTATCTGTTTAACTAAGAAAGTTAACAATATCTTATTATTCTCTTCTAAATTTGAGGGTATCTTTATAATTTCCATACCAAATTAAAAAGATGTTGCTTGAGATCTAAAAGAATACCTTAAAGGTGGTATCTGGCAAATTCGAGTAAGATGCCTGCAAATGTGATAACAGTCAGAAAAAAGATTTATGTGTTAAGAAATTCAACCATCTAACACCATGAATAGAAATTATGTGTACCTTCAAGAAAGAAAGAGCTAAAATCAGATTGTTTTTAATCCATAAGAATCCAATTGATGTGCCGTCATTTCATGCAAGAGAGAACCACCTGCAAATAACACATTTTATTCAAGAATGAGCAACCGACAAATAGCTCTGAGACATCTTCCTATGTATAAGAATCGCATCTGATCAAAACATAAAACTGCTTCAAAAGTTTCCGAGCTCAAGAGTAACAGCTGCAAAATCAGAGCTCTTAATTCAAGTCTTTATCATTTAGTTTTGATATACAGGACAGACATTCGATGTTTGGTTCACTAATAAAATTGCTCAAACTATTGAGCCTTCGAAAAAAAATTTAGCTGTGGACAAACCAATGTAGCTGTCATATAGGGAATTTGATAGCAAGACTAAGCATTTTGTTGCAACAAACAGTTTTTATCATGATGAAATGTACAACCACATATCAATAACATAGTAAATAAATTTTCTTAAGAGGAACTGAATCAGACTTTCAGTACTGAATCACAGCTAAAACAAGGAAACTAAAACAGAAAATTTACTCCATATTAACATCTTTATATAATCAACATTGTTATTATATACATTACTTTAACAGTTCAGCTTAGTCATGATCGTTTGTGTTAACCATATTCCAAAGCAGAGCCCTTAGATTACAAAAATAAATCCAACTATCAACACTTTAAAACAATCCTAAAGGAGACCACTATCAACTTATGTATCATATGTGTTTTCAGGTATGAAAACATTTCGAAGATTTACTAAAGCTTCACAATATACTGAGTTACCTTCGAAAAGAGATTTTATCCAACATAGTAAAATCCATCATTCCACTGTTCAACAAAGCTAGCATTGAGACCATAACTACAAGAAAAGAAAAATAAAATTGAAAAGAAAAGGAAATAACAGATAGAGAATCATAGCTCCAATCTGAACTCGGAATCATAGCTAGATAATCAAACAAACAAAGATATCTCAAACTCAAAGAAATTACAACTAAGAAAATACCTAAAATCTCATTTGAGGTCTGCATCTACGATTTCAAGATCATAAAAGATCAAATAGAGCATCATAATTCCAATCTAAGATCGAAATGTGAATAAGATTATCAGACAAACACAAATATCTCAAACTCAAAGAAATTACAACTCAAAAAATGCCTAACATCTTATTTGAGCTTTGCATGAACGATTTCAACATCAGAAGAGATCAAATAGAGCATCATAACTCCAATCTGAGTTCAAAATGTAAATTAGATTCTCAGACTAACATAGGAATCTCAAACTCAAAGAAATCACAACAACGAAACACAACGAGTCCATAGATCTGACCTAAATCAATGCCGGAACTCTCAGATCCGAAGATGAACTCTCTGAGGTTTTTCAATCTTCTCCCCTTCTAAGATAATACCACCGGCTAATTAAGGGCAAGAGAGAGAGAGATAGAGAATCTCAATGAAGCCTTTTGCATCGAGTGATTTTGTGGAATTTGGAGAAAATCTCAATGAAGCGTTCGGAGATAAACCTTTTGCGTCGAGGATTGTAGAGAAAAGAAAAAGAGGGAAGCAGGAAACGCAGAGGAAAGAAAGAAAAAAAGAGAGAAGATTAGTATATTAGTACAGGCGGTCGGGTCCGACCGCCTATATATATTACTGTTGTGGACGGTTTAACTCGACTGCCCCTACATTCTGGCCACTATATACCCCTTTTTTTTGTAGTGGGTGCAGGAAGATGGTGGTAGCTCAATCTTAGAGCTGGAAGGATGTCACTTTTGCCAGTAGGCAAATCCCATAATTAGCTATTCAAGACCCCTTCCCATTCGTTAACATTTACTACAAAACGCAAGAGGCCTCCAAGTGTTATTGCCGCCAATGGTAATCCTTGACACTTCTTAACAATTCAATTACCAATTTCTTTCAATTCTGGATATGCATCACGGGTTCTACTACCAAATGCATGATGCGAAAACAACGACCAACAATCTTCATCCGTTAACTAGTTTAGATGGTGGTAAGTACTATCACTATGCATCATCATCGACGAAGCTTCTATATTTCGTGTTGTTACTATAATTTTACTTCCCGATGCCCCAGCTCTTAAAGGTTTCTTTAAGATATCCCAATCATGGTAGTTAATGCTCCGAATATCATCCAGAACAAGTAAGAATTTCTTCCCGCTCAATATCTCTCGCATTTTAACTTGAAGTGGGTCTAGCTGTTGAGGATGATGCAGCATATTAGTTGCAGATCCAGGAATTGCGAATTGCAGCTCCTTAAAAGTCTGTGACGTATTAGTGGTGAACGACTCAAGAATTGCTTGTGACCCTTACTAAATCAAATTCCTCGGACGACACACAAGTCCAGGCTTTCAAATTAAAAAGCTCAGTTACTCTCTCATCGTTATATAAAAGCTGAGCAAGTGTCGTCTTGCCTACCCCGCCCATACCTGCAATGGGAATCACACTGATCCCATCATCATCATCACTAGGACTGGGTTTATTATCTGATTGTAACAATTTAATTATCTTTTTCTTGTCTTCTTCTCTACCGAATACATAAGATTTATTCACTAGTGAAGTTGTTGGAGGTCCTAGCCTAACTACAGTACTCGAATTCCCTCCAACTCTTTTACTCAAACCAAATACATCCTTTTCTTTCGCAATTCTTTCCAGTGTTTCAGTAATCTTACTAAGCTCACAAGCTATCCTGAACTTAAACGAAACAACACTCGGACGGAGAGAGGAAGGGATGATGTTTTGGATCCATACCTTTGCATTTGTGTTGGTGGTTCGACCTTGATCAGCTTCCACTTGCAGTCAAAGAGATTCAGTCTCGAACTCGTCCAACAAATCCTCCAAGTCGTAGGCCACGTGTTTAAGATTGTTCAACCACAATCTAACAGCGTGTTCGTTTTCTGCTTCTGTTCTGCATCATCAAGCACTGCATGAACTTTCAACAGTATTGTGTTCATCTTTTCAAGTTTGGTGATGACATTCCATCGGCGTGCCAGTTCTTTGATTGCACCAGATAACAACTTGTCGAGCACAACTTGAATGATAGGGCTCAAGAACACATCCGTCATTGTTTCTTGATATGCATAGAAAAATGCAAGAAGTGAAGAAAGAGAATGCTACTGAAGCAAGACTTAGATAGCAGAAACGAGTTAGCTTGTCATGTTAATTTATAGAGGATAATAATGTAAAGAGATCTAAAGAACTTGTTATTCTTATCTCATATAATAGAATAAGTGCAAGAAACTTTAAACTCGGCAGGGTGGAAATTGCAAATATGAAAACTTTATTTTGCAATAATGAGTGTGTCTCATACTATAAAGTGCATCCAAGATAGGGGTGTCAAATGGTTCGGCTTAAACCAAAAACCGAAAGAACCGAAGCAACAAAATTCGGTTTAGTTTGGTGCTTTCATTTTGGTTTGGTTTTTGTTTGGAAAATGAAAAACTGAATTAATTTGGTTCGGTTTTCGATTTAGACTTCAATTAAACTGAACCAAACTGAAAGCCGAACCGAACAGAATTTAACTAAATATATGTAAACCGAACCGAACCAAACTAGACTAATATACATATATCTAAATAAATGTATGTATATGTATGTGTATGTGTGTATTTAGTACATAAAATAGCATTAGTTTTATTAAACTGAACCAAAAAAAACCAAATCTATATAGGTTTGGTTTGGTTTTCGGTTTTGGTCACTATAGTTTAATGCAGACTTGCTGATGGGATTCAAGGGTGAGAATTGGTCATCCTTTCTTTTTCCATCATCTCAAACTCAATCCATGCTAGGTTTTGTGGTTTGGCAACTCTTATTATCACCTCCTGCAGTGACCAATGGATGCTGATTTACTATGTCTCTCTCTCTGTGCCTATGTAACAGAAAACAGTTATTGTTGGAGGATTGAATGAAAACTGCCCACTTCTGCATTATTATCCGACATGAGTATTAGATATCAAAAAAGAGCTTGGACTTGATGTATAATTTCGCCAATAATAGGCTTGGATTGTATTTGGAACCGGGCTGAGCAATCCAATCCTTGTTCATTGCACAAGTTTAGGCCAAATCTGAGCAGGACCTTTCAAATATCCTCCTTGTAAGTAAGTAATCGTGAGACTTCACATCTAATCTCATAAGGCCTTACATCTAGATGCCCTCCTCACCTCCTATAATCTAGATACTACTGTTGACCATAATGTTAAACACATAGGCAACAATTTGAGGGAGACACAAATTGTCTTCTCCAATCGAACTTTGTTTTGAATGATGAAATGATCTCCTCAGAAGTGAATTTGGGGAACTCGGTCCATCTAACTGATTCCGTTTCTGAAAATTTCTCAATCTAAATTGTGTTCCTCTTTGTACAAAAATCTTCCCTCTTTCCTTTTTACATGTATGAGCATCATCAACCCATTCTTCTAACCGGCCAGTAGCTCCACCTTTCATTTAATTTGCTTTGTTCCAATTGAAACTGTAAACAAAATAGCTTCACTTGAAGATTCCAAATGAATAGAACTTACCCGATGGATATACCAGTATTCCTTGTTTTGCCCATTCAACTGTGTATTCTCATTATAATTCCAATTGTGTTCTATCATACTTAGTTTTCCTCTTCTCCTTCTGAGAATGGCTATGGTTATTAATAGAACTATTCTCATGATCACCAAAAACAGTAAAATATCTCTACCTTCTCTGGTTTTGATTTCGCATCCAAAATAAATATCCTCTTTATCAGATTAAACCAGCTCCTCTTCTTTGCCATTTAAGAACCATCACATTAGAGATGATATTCAGAGAATTTGTTTGATGATGAGAACTCAATGATCTGTAAAATTCAAATTCAAACAATCATGTTACAACTACAACTATCAATTACCATCTAATGACTTTTAGCACATTTCAATAGACATGAAGTAAATTGATTGAGCCTCCCAACCATCTCAAACTATTTCCTCAAAACAAAACCCAAATCATCAATACTTCCCTAATGCCCCAGTGGCGTAAATCTCCACATAACAACCAACAGTCAGATATGCTCAGTATAGTCCCTTCAACATGGAACATTTACAATGAAACTGCATCAGCCGGCTTACAGTGTGTCCACTGCCATTGGCAATTCATACACTGCATACCAAGGTGATTCAGAGGCAATGTTCAGGTATTCTTAGACTGGAACCCAACACCAATTCTGGCTAACATCTACTCATACTTCAGTTTTGCAAGAAATCCTCATGACATACCTCTTTCTATGCATTGTTTACCGCCCCAAGAGTTGTGTATGTTGGATGCTCTCTACTTTGCACTTGAAAGTGCAAAAGAGTTCGTTATCAGAGCGTGGCTAGCAATCTGCAGGTGCTTTTGGGATACCATCCGACAATGCACACCTTTACGACTCCGAATTTGATTTGAAATGTGTGAATTGGCAGCTCAGAGGCTTAGAAGGCAAATAAAGACTTGCATATTGGCCATGATCAATGAGAAACTCAAGGAGTCCATTATCACGCTTTTCTATATTTGTTGATTGGGATCAAGCCATAACAATAAGCACAGTGTTACGTGCCTACGTAACCAACAACTTATTTACTGTTTTCTTTTTTACTTATTTATTGTTATCTTTTAGTTTGTTATTCCAGCTGTTATTTCATGTTTATCTTGAAGAGTCTTTTAGCTTCAATAAGATATTGAAGAATCAGTTAGTCAACAATAGGCAATCGGGTGTTCAAGATTATAGGTTAGTAAGTTATTCCTCCAGCTCAAGATGATAAGTTTGAGTCAGTTAGTTGGAAGTCAAGGAGTCTGTATTTAAATCTCTTTTAGTAATGAGAATGGACAAGCAGAATTTTAATCAACTCTTATTCTAAGGAGGTCGGTTCCCTCGAAGAACCAGTAATTAAATTGCTAAGAACCTACAGGTTCTTAACATTGGTATCAGAGCGGTCGGTTCTGAAAATGGAGGAAGGGACGATGAATGCAAAGATCGATGAGATGATGGGGTTGTTGAGGGAGACAACCGAGGCACACGGGAAGATGTTACAAAAGTTGATGCAACGGATTACTATAATGGACTCTAAGGTTGAATTTTTTTTCAATGGACTGAATATGGGAGGGGGAGAGAGTCTAAATCAAAGGTTTACCAGTCAAACCAATGACTTGCCCGATGAGACTGCTAACGAACCAAAGATGGAGATGGAAGTTCTTGAAGAAGAAGGAGGTTATGTAGAAGAAAATCTTCATCCTGAAATTTCTCTCCATGCT
>JAUPMG010056990.1:0-13671 GCA_031762675.1 Pachysandra terminalis | reverse complement strand
ATAATTTTCTGGGTTTGACAATCATATGATGATCAAGGTATGTTAAGTGAATTGTTTTGTATTCTAAATTATAGGTTTTTCTTGGAAATTAGTTTTATGATTAATGTTTTAATTTAATCTTGGCTTTAAAATAAATTGTGGGGATTTTTCTGAGTTTTTGGGAGATTTCCCGAGTGTCGATCAACTATCGGTCGACCGATAGCTTTTTTGGGTTGTGTTAGTCGCCTGCCGATCGACAGACCAACCGATCGAGATTGGTTCTAAGTTTTTTTGGTCTCGGGCTACGCAACCGAGACTGATAGATCGACCGAGAGGTCAACCGAACCTATCGGTCGAGTCGTCGGTCAAGCTGTAGGTAAACCGACAATTGCCAAGATTGTCCAATTTCTTTGAAACTTTACCAGCATGTTTAAAATACCTAATTGAAATTATTTGTGGTATTAGAATTTGATTTTGATACATGTTTGATATAAATTGCCTATTTGAGGAACTTTGACCATGTTTGCCTATCATATGTATTTTTTATTTGGATTCCAAATCATCTGAAGCATATTATATTCATATTTTACAGATTATATTTCACATGTTCATATACACAATTGATTGCATAGTTAATTGCACAACTCACATTGCACAGCATATGCCTATGAAGCATCTAGACCTCAAGTGAGTCTAATGCATTGACTTACCAGTGTGTATAAGATTATATCTAAAGTTCTTGCTAATAGTGTGTATAAGATTTTATCTAAAGTCCTTGCTAATAGGCTGAAATTGGTGGTTGATCAAGTGGTGTCTAAGAATCAAAGTGCTTTTATCCAGGGTAGACAAATTTTGGACAGCATTTTAATTGCTAACGAATGCGCTGAGGAATGCAATAGATTGAAAAGTCCTGGTTTGGTCCTTAAGTTGGATTTGGAAAAAGCTTACGATAGGGTGGAATGAGGTTTTTTGGAGAATGTGCTTAAATGGAAAGGTTTCTCCGATAAGTGGTGTACATGGGTGAAGGGGTGTGTTAGTAACGTACAATTCTCCGTTTGCCTTAATGGTGGGATTTCTGGTCTTTTTCCTTCACTTTGGTTAGTGAAGTTTTGAGCTGTCTTTTTCTTACAGCTGGGGAAATTGGTACGATTCATGGTTTTAAGGTTGGGTTGGATAAAATTGAGGTGATGCATCTGCAATTCGCCGATGACACCTTAATTTTCTTAAAAGCTTCGAGAGAGAACCTCTACTAGACTAAATGAACCCTCAGAACTTTTGAGATGATTTCTAGTCTGAAAGTTAATATGGATAAGAGTAGTCCTTTTGGCATTAATGTGGATGACATTTTTATCCAGGAGAGCTAGATTCTTGGGCTGCAGTAGGGGGGAGTGGCCTATGAAATATTTGGGTCTCTCTGTGAACGGGAAGCATAGGGGGGTTCAGTTTTGGAACCCAGTTATTTATAAAATGGAACAGAGGTTGGCAACCTGGAAAAGCAATTATCTGTCATTAGGGGGCCGTATCACTTTGATCCAGGCATCTTTAGGGAGTATCCCTACGTACTTCATGTCGCTATTTAGGATGCCAGTCTCAATTAGTAAAAGAATTGAGAAATTACAGAGGGATTTCTTATGGGAAGGGGGAGATAAGAAGAAAAATCATCTGGTCAAGTGGGAGATCGTTTGTAAGAGTAGAGAGGCTGGGGGCCTCAATCTGGGTAACATTCAAATCAAAAACCGTGCTCTGCTTGGAAAGTAGCTATGGAGGTTCAGTGTTGAAAAAGAGGCTTTCTGGAGGTCCATCATTGCTAGCAAGTATGGTGTGCATAACAACGGGTGGGATTTCAACCAGGATGCTAAAATCAGCTCAGCGAGCCCTTGGCGTACCATCTCTGACTTGTTCCTTTACTTCAGTAGGGATGTGAGATTCTCAGTTGGGTCGGGCAACTCCGTTCGTTTCTAGATTGATCTCTGGTGTGGGGATTCTTCCCTAGCCATTCGTTTTCCTATGATTTTTTCTATTTGTACTCAGAAGAACTCTCTTGTCTCTGATACCATCAGTTGAACCACCTTTGGGATTTCTTGGAATATCTTGTTTCGTAGAGACCCTATTGAGGCGGCATTTGATGAGCTTACATTGATGTTTGAGTTTCTTAGGACTGTTGTTCTCTCTGATATCATTCAGGATTCTAGGGTCTGGTGTCTTGAGCCTAATGGGATCTTCTCCACCAAGTCTTTCTGCAAGTCTTTCTTGGATAGCGGTCATTCGCCTCCTCCTCCTTTCTCCCCCTCCTTGCTTTTGGGAGCTAAGGTTCCTCCTAAGGTGAAAGCTTTTGTTTGGACTGCCTTGCATCATCGTATTAACACTGCTGATATCCTTCAGAAGAGGAGGCCGTTGATGGCATTTTCTCCACAGGTCTTCCCCATGTGTATGGCCCATGGGGAATCTATGGACCATTTGTTCTTGGGTTGCAATATTGTTGATCAGGTTTGGCGATTCTTTTCCCCATCCATTGGTGCTGCATGGGTCGGCCCTTGTACAGTGCGGGATTTGTTTTATCAGTGGCAGTTTCATGGGCTTGGTACTCGGGTAAAGATTATGTATCAAGCTTTATTTCATGCGGTGTTATGGGGGATATGGAACGAGAGAAATAAGAGAATTTTTGAAGGGAAAAGCAAGAGGCTGGAGGAGATCATTGATTCCATCATGGCTTGACGGTTTCTTGGGTTTCCTATCATCCAGAGTTTAAAGATGTTTCATGGGCGGATATGATGAGATGCTAGGAGACTGTGGCTTATCTGTAGGCCGTTCTGGGGCCTTTCTCTGCTTCCTCCCTTATTTTCTTTGTTCTTGTTGTATTTTTATGTTCTTCATCTTTTCTCTGTCCCGTCTCTGTACTCTATCTTCCTTTCTTTTCTTTTCTTAATAAAACTCGTCATTGATCAAAAAAAAACCCCATATTTCTATATTTCTGGAAATTATGGACATGACCAAGAGATATTGTAATCTGGAAATTACAATATAAGTGAGGAAGTCTCGGATGGACTGATTTGCATGTGTTGAGGGAGTCGCTATCCCAATAGCCTTATCTTGCGAGGCAAATGCTTGTCTTATGGACAGAGGACCGAGTGGAATTCTGTTAGGTGATTAGGTAATGTATGGTTCACAAGGAACAGTTCACATTGTGAAGCCCTCGGATACGTCCCCGTGATCAAAAATAAGGTATGGGGATTGTGCCCATTAGGTCAGATGAATCCCTAGAACCTGCGGTGTGCACGTAGAATAACCCCTATTCTGGCCATGCATTCGGGGGATGGTTTTCATCTTGGATAGCCAAGGGTTGAATCGAGTGTGGGACATACAATATTTGAATGCCAAACAGCATGCATATTGCATTTCATATGATTGTGCTTAAATCACATGTGGTGATTATATATATTGTTGCAAGAGCATGCATTGCATTCATTAATAATTGAACCAACATATCATATTGCATTGCACATCACAACATATCATATTTCATTGTACATCATATCATATCATATTGCATATACTAATATTCTGTTTTTGTCTATGGGATTATCAATGGATAGTGAATTTATCCCTAATTGATTCTTAAATATTGTTTTGAGTTGTTTATTTACAAGCTAAATGTAGCTTACTCTTTCATGCAACCATATTCGAAGATCTATAGATGGAGGACAGTAGGGCTATAATGATCAGGACGGAGGACAAGAGTACTATGAAGATATTAGTTTTAATAAGAACATAAATGGATGACTTTAGTAGATTTTGTAGTAGGATTTATTGGTTTTATGTTTTTATTTGATTTTATCATTAGTTAGGATTAGATTTCAGTAGTTGGAAGGATTTGATTGAAGCATGAGACTAGGAATAGTTTTATTTCCGCTGTTTGTTTGTTTGTTTGTTTGTTTTTATGATCGGATATTTTTAAGACATTTTAATTCCAGATTTTATAGTTATTAAAATTTATTCAATGTGTTTGGCAATGTATTGACTACCACTCCCATGTGGAATGGGGTGAGAGTCATATTTCAAATCTATAGGGACTCCAATGAGATCTCTAGATTTGGGATGTGACAATCTCTCCCTCTCTTCCGTACCTACTTTATCAAATAGAGCATTTTTCTCTTCAGCAGCCTTTTGTACTATTTTAATGCAATTGGTCAAATGATTGTATAGGATCTGTTTCTATATCTCAGGTTCCCTTTTCATTAATTTATCTTAGAAATCATTATTTTTCTCTTTTTAGGTTCCTCCATTTTATTTTTGGATCACTTCTAATATGTTTTCCTCTCTTCCAACTCAATACAAATATCCATCACCATCAGCCTATGTTGCGAAGCTAGTCTATCTCCTGGAATGACTTTGTAACCTATACAAGTTCCTAACTCATTTCACTTAAGAAGGAAATGTCAATTTCGCTCCAGTTTGGTCCACTCATAAGGGTTACTTGATGTCCAACTTCCTTTTGAAAGAAAGCATTTGCTAATGCAAGATTATAAACCATTGCAAACTCAAGTTCCTCTGTCCAAAGCCCCATCCCCTATGCATTTTATCATATCCTTTACTCTCCTTTTCAAAATGACCATTTAGATGCCCACCTATAGGCTATAACTATTCTCTCCCCATCAGGAATTTCTTGAATAAAACCATAAATTTCGTCCCAAAATTATATTTTAATATTTTCTTTTAATCCTTGAGGTGCATAAGAACTAATCATGTTAAGAATCTTTTGGTTTGAGAATAGTTTAATTACCATTTAAAATATCACTAATTCTTTTGAAACCTACAACATTATCCTTCCTGTCCTTATCTGTCACTATTCCTATACCAATTCTATGATTGCCTCTTACTGTAAACCAGAGTTTATAGTTATCAACCTCTTCAGCCTTGTAATACTCATTGGGGGTCTCAATGTTTAAACTAGCATCAACAGTCACCAAGGGTCTCAATGTTTAAACTAGCATCAACAGTAATCTGACCACAACAAAGCCAAACAGTTTCTCCTAGAGAACCATTCAATCGTTGGTACCACTTGTCAAAATTCATAAAGACAAAGTCTTTGCTACAGGAACACTAGAAAAAACAAAGGTTCTCACCACCAAGATGAGAGAAAAGATTCACTTAATGTGTCATCAAAGAGAAGAAAGAGTGAAGAAAAGAGGAGAAGAACGAGTACTTTGCCAATTAAGAGAAGAAAACAGCTTGCACTATTTTCTCCAAGTTTGGAATGGGAATATATTCTTGAAAAGAGACTACAAAACACAATGACTCTTGGCATAAGGCCAGGTTCTGACCAGCAAAGACTGCAGAACGAAATTTATATCCACCAAACCATCAAAAAGGAAGAAAGGATATAGAAAAGAGAAGAAAATGCAAATTATAAGCTAAGGGAAAGTAGAAAAGCTTGCTTCTGTTTCACTTGGCAGCACTAAATTTCTAATCAGTGAAAGAGCCGTGCCCTCTTGTCTTTCAATCTCCAGAAATACACATACTCATGGAATATGAGGGAAGAGGGAAGAAAGAAAAGGAGAGAAACAAGGAATTACTTGGGATACTTATAAGATGACAAACTTAATACAATCTGAAAACAAGGATCAAAAAAACATATTATTTGGTCCACATAAGGGTGAAGAAGAAAAGATATATCTAATCTAATCCCAATGAAACTAATTGTACCCATCTGTGAAATCTCCTACTTATAGTTTCCACATCATTTTAATCATAGAGTGATGTGGCAGCAGACCATGGAGCAGTGGGATACCACACACTTATAAACCATGATTTTACCATTAGTTTCCCAAGAATAGAATCCTAAAAATGTAATGAAAGAGCCAATAATGATTCCTCAGAGATGCCACTTAAAAAAATATCCATCCAAAGCTGTAACTCTCCAAGATGTTGGGGTAATATTTACTATTTGTCAAGAAAATCAGGAGAAGAAAACACAAGCTCTAACTAAACAACAATTTGCCACAAAGAACACTATAAGAAATGATATATTTTTCTCCATAGACTATAAACCTCTTCTTTAGTTTTTCTTTTTCTTTTTGAGAGGTAAATGAAGTAGATACCTTATCATTTTCTCAACCTGCTTTGCAACAGTATACTCCAGATCTGCTTCTTTTTGCTTTGTACGGCCAGATTTCGCCATCTTCTTTGATTCTAAAATCCTTGGTAGAACATATAATTGATAATCTTCATGCAATAGTATATACTGCATATTTAAGATTACAACAACAATCAACAGATATAATTGAGGATGACAATTTCAGTGAGAGATAATATAACTTCACCTCATCCCTGAACAATGTGAGTATTAAGTTTTCCTTCAATACAACCTGAAAACCAAAAACTCTGGTAGGTCTAAAAAAGGAAAAAATAAACATTATGCCAGAAAGTTAAACGTATGCAAGAAAATAACATAATTTCTTTTGGCATCAAAATGAGAAATTGATTAAGATGAAAGAACAGTGAAACAGAAGTCTTCATGGAAGAGGGTGCCCAATGTAGATAACTTGTATGTTAAACATCTGATCTATGTTTGTCTCCACATAGAGGTATACGAGGAAAGAAAATTTGGACCTCTTTTTCAGTAATATCTACACATGGAAAATCTAATACCAGAGTAAGACCATTAAAATAAGCACTAGACTTAGACACATGACATATATTGCTTGTGTTTGCAAATGATAGAGATCCAATATCGGTGTGGTCAAGGTATGCATCCTTATCTGCTGTTGGGTCAAGATTCAAAGTCGAAAAAGTACTGTGGAAATCTCAGGCTCCTTCTAAGGTGGTTTTCTTTTTGTGGACTGCGGACCTGTGGTTAAAGGAAAAATCTTAACCCTTGAAAATTTAAGGTCTAGGGGATGGTCGATCCCAAACAGATGTTGTCTGTGTTTTGCCAATGCGGAAAGTGTATCTCATGTATTGGTGCAGTGCAGCTTGGCTTGAGGTGTGGAGGTTCTTTTTGAACAGTTTTAAGGTGGATTGGGTTATGCCAAAAGAGGTTTATGATCTTCTCTGCTGTTGGGGTTGGAAGAAAGGTGGGTCTATAAAGGCGATCCTTCGGAATTTGTGTCCAGCTACGATACGTTGGTCCCTTTGGAAAGAAAGAAACAGCCGGATTTTTTAGGAGAAGGTGAAGAATGTTGATACCATTAAGGATCAGGTCATATCTACACTATCTTCTTGGGTTAACACTCGTCACGACGTCAGCCACATCCAGTTCTATCAGTTAAAGGGAGATTGGGATTTCTTGTGACTATTCATCATGCTTTCTTTTCTGGGTTTTTGAGACTGATCAGACTCTTTTTGATACTCTGGTTAGTCTCTTTTGTGTACACTCTCCGTGTACAGTTGAAAGATGGGGGGTTTGATATCTGTATATGGCTTCTGTCTGATAGAAATTTTTAAATCAAATTAATACAATACATATTACCTATAATAATAATAATAATAATAAAAGATAAAATGTACTAAAAATCACCTTGATCTGATAATTTAGCCATTTGATTCCGTTCGGTCTCTTTGCACCATTTTTTAAGTACCATTCACTGTATAGGGCCAGTACTGGTCCGTACCAACAACAAGGTCTGGCACAGGCCGGTCCAAGTCTGGTACAGCTGAACCAGACCAGTCAGACTGGTACTTGCTCTTAGGTGTCTTTTTGGTTTTCTTGGAGGGATTTATGCAGAAAAAAGGAAAGAAGAAGAAACAGAAGAGAGAGAGAGAGAGAGCGAGAAGGAACAAAAAGAAGAGGTACACTGTCCTCTACCTCTCAGCCTCTTTCTCATCGTCTCTCTCCCTCTCTCTTGCTCCTCTCCCCCTTTCTGTATCTCATTGTCTTTCTCCTTCACTCTGTCTCTTCCTTTCTCTCTTCCCTCCTCTTCTCTCTATTCCTCCACCCTTTCTTGTTCTCTCTACATGTCTCTTGAACAAGAGACCATTGCAAGCATGAATCCTTGGAAGGCTATTTCTGCTATTGCCCCCGAGTTCTATCCTCATACAAAATTTGAAATAAGGAATAGTAATAGTGTTCTTTTCCGACATAATCTGTGGTATTGGGATTCTATCTTTTACTTTCATTTCTACAGGCTGTATCTTGTAGCTCGGATTAGAAATGCTCTCACTTCAGGTATCTGATCATCGTCACCTTCTGGCAATGTTGTTAAAGGTGCTTGCCTAGGCGACTAGGATTTTTTTCAAAGGGTGAGGCGATGGTCGCCCAAGCAAAGTGTGCTTAGGTGAGCGCCTAGAATCCTAGGCGACCGCCTAGTCGCCCATTTGACCCCACGTGTGGTTTAAACTACTATTTCATTTTGTTCTAAGTTAGATTAATATTTATCTATTAATATATTGCACGTAATTTATGTAATAATTTATAAATTATTATCTATTTTAAACTTATCTATATAGTTATATAATTTTTAATAAAATTAAAATTAGTCGTTGGTCTTAAGCCATTATCTTATCTTCTATTTTTAAACTTATTTATTAGTGCGTGTGATTTAATAAATGATAATAATTAATTTAATATTATCTTAGCAAATCTTAGGATAATGTTTATATGATAATATAAAAGATAAGTTCAAATTTTAGGATAATGCACAAGTTATTAAAAGGGTATTTTAGTCAGAAATGGACCAAAACAATAATTTTTTTATCTAAAAAATGTATGTAAAGACTATAAACTAATAATAAATATTCTAATTTTGTAATGTTTTGTGTAATATTATCCTAACAATATGAGTCACTTCACGTGTAGAACAATTCTAATTTTATATAACTAATTAAAAACTAATCCATAACTATAGATCACGCCAACAACTGCCTCTCTCTCTCTCTCTCTTTCTCTCTCCTCTTTTACCCTTTCTTCTACTATTGTAATTTTTTTGACATGAATCTAAAGTCAAAAACTGCCCTTCCCCTTTTTTACTAATTCTATTTTTCTGTTTTTTTTTTCATTTAGATTTTTTTTTTTTTTTTTGGGTGGGGGGGGAACCTCTTTTTTCATTTAGCTTAATGAAAGCTTCAAATCAGGTTTTCATAATCCATTAACCTGATTTTTTAGTTGGGTTTTATTTCTTTTAAATCTTAGCAAATTTATAAGGTGATTTCTCATCGCATTGGGCTATGTAGGAAGGAATCATGTTACGTTAATTAATAGTGTGTATTATGCTTTTATACATGCTACAAATGTGATTGATTTATTATAGGGATGTTTTTAAATTTTCTTAAAAAACTCGTTGCCTAGGTAAGCACCTAAGCATAGGAGTAGGGGATAGGCAATTTTGTCGCCTAGCCTCGCCTAGGCGATTTGACGACAATGCCTTCTGGTTTGTCTTGCGACCTAGAGTTCAGAAGGGATTTAAGACCGACTGAACTTAGAGACTTAGCAATCTCCTTGAACTCCTGAAGTTCACTTTCATTGACCAAAATACTCCTGATTCTAGATTATGGGCCCTGGAGGCTAGTGGTATGTTCACCTTGAAATCTTTCTTCCACATTCTTTGTAGAACAAAAAACCAAGCCCCTATCCAATACAATCCCTGTGATCTTTGGAAATCTTGTGCTCCCACTAGAGTTAGAGCTTTTATTTGGACCTCCATCTTATTATATAAAATTAACACCAATAATATGTTGCACAAAAGGAGCAACATCTCTGTTTTTCCACATATTTGCTTCATGTGCAGAGGTCATGGGATCAGTGGATTATCTGCTTTCACACTGCAGGTTTGCTAAGGAAATATGGTCATTCTTCTTAGTCCTTACAGTTAGCTGCGGTTGATTGGGTGATGCCACAGAACATTTGTAGTCTTTTGAGACAGTGGAGGGAAGAGAGGAAGGATGATGTATGAAGTGTTGTTTTTTGCCATTTTATGGACCATTTGGGGGGGGTGGGGTATCAATTCCATTATGGTGATGTTGCTTCTTCAGTGGCAGTTGACCTGAGTTCAGAGATTTGTCTGCTTAGACAACAGTGAAAGGGTGGAGCTCTATGCTTGATTCTTCGTCATCCCGAGTATAGCAGACAATAGATCCTCCCCCCTCCCCCCCCCCACACCCCACCCCACACACACAAAAAAAAAAAGGATCCATTGGATCCTCGGCTTTCAGAAGTGGGAGGCGGCTTTAGGGATGATCGGGGTCATTTTATTCACGCCTTCTCATGACCAATTGAAAAAGGAGATTCGACTTGAGCAGAGATGCTAGCATTATTGTTTGGCCTGAGAGAGAAAAGGGATTTGGGATGTGTGAGTCTAGATGTTGGAGGGAGATTCTCCTACCATCATATCATGGATGTCAGATGATCTCGTATGCCCTTGGAAATTTCTTCACTAATTATGGCAGGCACGTTCTCTAGCAAGTAGCAAGAGACTTCAGCATCACATTTACACATGTACCTCGTATGGCAAACTCTAGCAAACAAATTGGCTCTAGGAGGGTCACTTAGAGAGGTCTTTTTTGGGATACCCTCGGAGGAGATGTTGATGCGATATATTTTGTTTTCATGTTTGTAGTTGTTTTATGTTTTGATATCACCGTTTATATTTCATGTCTCTTTGTTGTTTTCTTTACTTTTGTTCTGCCTTTTCCATCTCAGACAGCTATTGTACTTTTTATTGCACCTTTTGATGTATCTATATATATATATATAGGTTATTTACAAAAAAAACATTGCTGTATGAGTTGGACATCAAATTCAAAAACCAATTAACTTATACCGTGACAACAAAGCTTCAATCATAATTACACATAATCCAATCCAACATGGCATGACAAAGCATATTAAGGTGGACAGACAATATAAAGGTGAAGTTCAAGGCAGGTCCAAGTATACACACTGTATGCAAGAACAAAAGAGCAGGTTGCAGACATATTGATTAAAGCTATCAACAAGACTGTCTATGAAAAATTTTAAGAAAGCCAAGAATGATAGACAAGAGATTAAAGTATTGGTATTAGTAACTGTATCGTTTCGCTCCAATGCCGATACAGATCAGCTGATCCGGATCAGTATCAGATTGGATCAGACTGAGACCTTGGGTGGAATCAAGGATTCTTTAAAAGTGTCAACCAACACATACCGTTGTATGTCTCAGATTGCTTCAGTCCGATACCAATACGGATTGGCCGATCCATAATGGAATCTGACAATACTTTAAACCATGTAATAGGCATCACTGAACCAGCTTGAAGAGGAATGTTGTCAGGGTTGTTTTTATAATGTTACTCTTCTATTTAATCTTTTTCATCATTCATTAATCATAAGTCTAGGACGCCGAGTGTAACTATTATTTTTCTATAAATAAAAAAGGATTAGTAGAGATCTGATAAAAGGGATTGGTCACACCGGAAACCTAGAACTGCCTAAAAAGAACAATAAATATCAAAACTCTAAAATCTGCGGTCAATAATTGCTAACAGATACCGAAATTTTACACCCAAAATTCACGTTTAAAATGTGTTTAGCATTCCATGTGTCTAAAACGCTTTCCATGCATGCAACAATACAAGTAGAGGTGGAAATAAAATCATTATCTTTCTTTCAGTGCATAATATACTTCAATGGAGAAAATGACGTAGTCATCTGCCCTCCAAGGTTATCAAAACGCCTAGGTGAGCCCAAGCGATAGACCTGGCCATCGCCTAGGCGACATTTTTTAAACAAAAAGAGCTATAATAAATAGATGCCATATATATCATTTATAGAAATGGAATATGCCAATATTTAAAATAGAATTTAATAATTTTATAATTCAGAAATAATAATTTCATAATTCAGACAGTTAGAAACATAATTGATAATTCTATCGTAATTACTAATTTCATAACTCATATCAGATATTTAGACCTAGAAATTAAATTCAGAAAATAGAATAAGCAAAACATAAAAACAAAACAGGGGCTGTCGGCGCAATAGGAGGAAGGGGAGAGTCTAGGGAGAGAGGAGAGAGAGAAAGGGAGGGAGAGAGAGAGAGAGGGGGGGGGGAAGGCGGCAATTGCAAAGTTGCTAGACTGCCCGCAGCTTATATGGAAAAAAAAACGAACAGAGGGGATAAGGGAGAGAAGTGGAGAGAGAGAGAGAGAGAGAGAGAGAAGCATAACAGGGCTTCACTCTTCTTCTCGGTCGTGTCAGACAAAAAAAAGGACCGAAAGAGAGAGAGAGAGAAGTAGAGGACATACGCGGTTTGTCTCATGTTCAAGCTCTAGGGTTCAATTGTTGAACTTCAAGTCTTCAACTCATAAAAAGGCTTACTGTCTCATGTAATTAAGACCTTTAACTCTTTAATTTAACCGGTTAAAAATAAAACATAAGTAAAATTTAAATAATAAACTAATTAGAATAAAAGTAATTAATAAATTAACATATAAAAATAGAATTAATCAATTTTACAACTCGAGCGACCGCCTTGCCAAATTAGGCGACCAGGCGGTCGCCCAGGTTTCTAGCCGCTCGCCTAGGCACACTCAGCCTAGGCGGGCATCGCCTGGACCTCTGAAAAAACGCCTGGTCGCCTAGGCAACCGCCTTTAATAACCCTACTGCCCTCCATCCATTAAGTTCTTCATTTTTATGAATAAGATTCCTACATTATCTGCCCTTTCACAAAGTTTCTGAATTTAAGTAATGACAAAGTGTCATAAGAGAAAAGAAAGTAAGAAATGAATGAAAAGAAAGTAAGAAATGAGTGGGGTATACCAGAGCAATATCGATGCTAGTGAGACGAAGTAATTCATCAGGACAGACAAGATAACCAAATAGCACCCACTCCCGATACGAGGTAACATTTGCTAAATCTTGTGCTCTCTGCAGAAAAAATGATGTGAGAATGCAGGGGAAACATTTAAGTGAACAATGAACAAAAAATACCAAATTTCATGAAATACTAGAATAGCATAGATATTGCAAGCTGATGAAGCTCAACAACTTTCAAAATTAATCGAGAATAAAAGAACCCTTGCCATTGGATGAGCAGAATTTGTAAGTATGTCGGGATATCTGGGGTGATATGGACTTAGAAACCCCTCATTTCTCAATTTCTTCGTATCGGTGGAGAGAAATATAATAGGACCCACAGCCTCTAAAACCTGAAATAAAAACTTGGAAGAATCAGAAAGATGAAGAATATGCTTTTGAAAAAAAAAAAAGTACGGTTGCAAGTGAAAGACTTCTATCTATGAAAGCAATTTTATCAATCAACAAGTGAAAGAGTTCTATCTACGAAAGCAGTTTTATCAATCAAATTACATCGAAGTTTCACATAAGTTTATGTTAAGATTTTCAACTGATGAATGATTTCCTGTTTATGTGCATAGCCATATGGAAACAACTGTTCTTGTTGTTGAATGCAGAAATTATAATACTTTCATGTGGTCATTCCATTTGCCTACGCCAAATCTGCAAGATATACAATTTGACTCCAAACTGATAGTGATACTGGAATCTACACAATTAGAAGATCTCTATAAAAGTCAAATAGATTGATAGAACTCTTTTTTTACGCCCGGTAGGACTATCTACATATTATGTCAGTTTAATCAACTGCAGTTTTGCATGGCTAAAAAGGAGTAACAAAGTAGTGGTTTCCCTAGCAAATCTGGATACATTCAGAAATCTGACCCTTTTTGAAAATTGAATCAGAATATTAAAGCTCTTCTT
>JAUPMG010056959.1:0-12397 GCA_031762675.1 Pachysandra terminalis | reverse complement strand
AGAGAGAGAGAGAGAGAGTAAAAACAAAAACAAAAAAAAAAACAGAATCACAGCACAAGAAGAGATGGGAAAAGGAGAGAGAGAGAGAGAGAGGAGGGGTACCGAATGAATAACTTAGGCTTGAAAATTCTTACAAGTTAAAATAGCTTAGAAGGATATGATTCGGTACATTGGCAGTGTACCGAATGCATAATATTGCATATATAGTTTAACCACTTAAATAATTTCTATTATATATTAATTTATTTAATTTAAATATATATATATATATTATAAATATTATAAATTTTTATTATCATACATACAAATATAAACATTGCATATAATAATATTTTAAAGACATATATGAATTAATACTATATATATAATTCATTTTATATATAAACTTTATTTAATGTACAATATAAGTAAATTAAGTGTAAGCTAAATATTTTTTTAAAAATATAATCTATTAGTCTTATAAATTGATCATATTTTTTATTTTATATTTATTATTTAACAATTAAAAAACACTCTCTCACAACAACTCAATATAGATTAGCTTTTCATGCATGATTTGTTTCTTAAGAATTAAATATTATATTAAAAAAATATTTGGAATTTGTAATTTAGTTAATATGCACATATATATACATACATACATACAGACATATATAATATATTATTCCATGAGATATATGGTTTCTGTATGTTATTTCAGTTTATTTAATATATTACAACTTTCCTTTACACTTATTGAGGTTTATATTCAGTTTTCATGCACCAGCGCACGTAACGGTTGGCTTCTAATTTAATAAATGTTGTGTGTATGAGAATCGTATCAAAAACATGTTAATTTATCATATTTTGACCTTATATTTGCATAAAAATATGTACTATTTTATGTATCCACCGTTTTCCTTGCGTATCCATGATTTTTACATCGTATCCATGCATATCTGTATTGATACTCAATACATATCCATTTTCGGGCCGACCGATACGCTACCTCGATACGATATTTAAAACCACGTTGGTAGGGGGATTCCATTTGGGCTTCTAAATTTCCAAGAGTATTTCGCTTTTCCTTTTATAAGGATTCACTTGTATCTGAAGTTCTTAGTTGGTCAATTTCGGCTGATCGAACTAGCCTCTTTGTTTGTTTTATTAAAAAATGTGGTCATTGATGATAGTACCCATGACTCGAGAGTTTGGTGTCTGGATCCTAGTGGCCGCGTTTCTCTACAAAGTCTCTTTGCTCTATTTTTGTTTCTGATCCTAGGCGGATCGATATATTGATGAATAAGCCTTTTTGTTTGTTTTATTAAAAAATGTGGCCATTGATGATAGACCCATGACTCGAGAGTTTGGTGTCCGGATCCTAGTGGGTGTTTCTCTACAAAGTCTCTTTGCTCTGTTTTTGTTTCTGATCAGGTTTCAACCCCTCCCCTCCTCTACCTCCATGCTTTGGAAGGTCAGGGTTCCTCTCAAAGTAAAAGCTTTTACTTGGACGACACTTTTGTATCGAATCAACACTGCAGATATTTTGCAAAGGAGGAGACCGTTTATGTTCTTGTCCTCCCAGGTTTGCCCAATGTGCTTAAGGTCTAGGGAGTCAGTTGATCATCTGTTTGTTGGATGTTGGTGGGTGACACGGGTTTGGGAGCATTTTATCAGATTAGTAGGTGTTGACTGGGTGAGTCCATGTTATGTTCATCTACTGTTTTCTCACTGGCGGTTTCCATCTCTTAGAAAGAGGGGTCAGATCCTTTATAGTTAGTGTTTTTTGCAGCTCTTTGGGTATTTGAATGGAGAGAAATAGCAGAATTTTCAAAGATAAGGGAATTAGTTTGGGGGCTTTGATTGACTCTATAGAGAGTTTGGCCTCATTCTGGGCAAGCATTTTACCTGAATTCAAAGATGTGTCTAGGTCAGATATTTTGAGATGTTGGGAGGTGGTGATTCATATGTAGACTGTTTTGTTTTGTGGGGGCTGGAAAGATGTCCTGTTTTGGCTTTGTGTTGTACTTTATTTTTATGTTTTCGTTTCCCCCACTTAGGGAAACCTTGTACTTTCCTTCTCTCATTTTTATAAAATCTTTCATTATTCATCCAAAAAAAAAAAAAGAACAAGATAAACCTATTAGTCCTACAAATTAGTTGCCCATGCTTAACTTGTAAGAAATTAAATTTTGAGAGGTTAAAAGAGTTGGATGGGTGAATATCATACAACAGCCAGATTGCTAACTGAAAAAGAGAAGGCAAAGCATATTAAGTGACCAAACAGTTAAGTTCAGTACTAACTCGTGTATCATCTGATCCAGATATCAGTAGAGAACCCTTTGAATTCCACGCCACAGCATTCACACAACTCATATGACCCTGTTAAAAAGCCAACATACCATTAGAAGATAACTATAAGAAAAGTAAAAGAGTATAAATAAAGATGTTAATAGGTCATCTCAAATTGCAACATATGTTCCATATATGGTACCTATAAGATAAGCTGTTACTTTTTCTAGGCATGGATGCTAACAGATAGCTGCCATCAATGCAAAATGACTATTTATTTAAATAGCAGTCATGTGTAGAGAAGCTGCACAAACAAGAGTGCAATAAAAATGTTCCTGAGTGATGCTCAAAATAAAGCATCTGCCAAGTGAAAGTAATGAAAGTGAATGCTGTAATCCCGATCTTCTATTCCTGGATTACAAGGTAAAATGGACTTCAATTTCATGTATCCCATTCTAGCATGAAAACAAACTTTAGGGAAAACTGAGAAGCAACTTTTTTCTCTTTAGATTTCTGGTGTGATTTCCAACCTCTACCAAATATGCTGCAAAAGTTCCCATTTTCAAGGGCATGCAAAATTCCCTTATATCAATATTCTCTTTTTCTGATCAGAAACAAAATATTTATTATAAAGAGAAAAAGCAAATGAATACAAAGTGAAACTAGGAGAGAGCAGTATCCACAGAATTTCCCTTAAATTATCACTTAAAATTTCCAAAACAATTTCCTCAGAACGTCCTTCATTAACTTTTTAAATGAAATATTGCAGAAGTGCAAAGTTCACCCCTCAAAAATCCCTTGAACTTTCTATAATCAAATGGTGCAATGTTTACTATGAAAGTGAAATTCATAACCTTGCACATGCATAGATTATTTAGCTTTTCAAGCAGGCAACGCCCATTGTGATTATGATGGACTAAACCCCCTAAAAATCCAACCAAAAACGTTTCTTGCAAACGTGCTGGACCCACTAGTTCAGGCCTTTATGTCGACCCCATCTACAAAAATCAGAACCCAAGATGGTGTCATCACCCTGTCAAAGAGAAAGACCCCAAGATTTTTTCCCTTGTAACAAAAGTTGTGTGGCTTCTGCTAGACCTACCAGGGTAGCACGTGGCACAACAGATAGGTCTCTACTCAAGTGGGGTATTACAAGGACCCACCTCAGTGGGTCTGTTTTGCTTTTAACTATACTATGGAACAGTTTAGAGTGAGAGTCCATGTTGGTTATAACAGGTGCATGGTCATTTGGTCATCACTCAACAAATTTTGAATTTAAAAAATCCTTCAATTGTACTAAACCTAAATAAATTACTGTCACCATGTCTTAAGAAAAAGAGGTAGGAAAAATTAATCGGGCACAGAAAACATATTATTTTAATGAGAAAATGAGCATTAAAGAAGATCCCAATACTGCAAACTCTATTGTGCCTTAACATCTCGCCCAAGAAAACAACTGTAGCACCTAACTCCTAAGCTCTTTCCTTGGCCAATAAGGATTATCAAAACCATCCCTCATCCAATTATCAATGAGCAATGAATACAACTGCCAAGTACCGAATCAAACACTTTGATGACATTTTTAAAGGTTAATGAAAAAAATTATTGAGAGAGAAAATAAGAATGTACAGAGTTGCCAAGGTTTAGCATATGGCGAACCTAACACAACATCAAGAATATACTAGAGTACAATACTAAAGAGACATGGTAATATGCTAAAACAGCATAGCACAAACACCAACAGTACAGAAAAACAGCTATAGAACAGCCAAAAATCAAGCCTGACCAGCCTTTATCTCCACTAACATATTCTCCATGGGGACACCCGAAAAAAAGACATTTCTATTTGATCGCAGTTTCCTCCCAAGTGTTAACTGAACGTGATAATTTTGTAAATGCCAAAAGTATCTAGTCAAAACAAAAAAAAAAAACTTTGACGTCGTCCTTCATTTCTATTATCATGATATAAATTTCAAGTCAATTTAAGTATAATTTCTTGTTCAAATGTTGAGAAATAGCTAGCAACACTCAACCTGAGGTCAGCGAAGAGAAAGGGAAAATGATGCAAGACAGCAAGTTATAGCAGATTGATGGATGGACACAAAGGAGGATTCAAACAACAAGACTTTTCTAATGAACATCGCAGATAATTGAGAAATATACTAAAGAAATAAGAATGTCAAATTCTTTATGTAGGACGAAAAAGAAGCAGTTACCAGTCCACCTAGGGTTGAACGATTCTTCAAACGAATTCAGTCCTCCCAGGATTGGACATGAATCTCAAGAATCTCATAGAATATGAGAAATTACTATAAAATTCCATTTAATATTCATGATCAAAATCAACTCACCTAGCAATGCTTTGAATATCATATAGGACTCCCAAAAATTGGAAAGCAACTATTACTACAATATTAATTAACAACAAACAAGACGTGCCCTTTTAAAACCTAAACCACTAATCCTACACAAATCTAACTTGCTACTGGACTCTTTGAAAGATAAAAACAAAAACAATTAGAAACGAAACTTAACTACGAATCAAATCATACACTAACACATGTAATTCAACCATAATTTCTCAATTCAAATATCTTTGGCGCAGCAAAAAATATCGTAAACAAAAAATCTTCCTTTCTTGACAAGTGGCTTTGGCGGTTCATGGTAGAAAAGGACAACCTTCGGCACTAGGTGAATAGAAACAAGTTTGGGATTGACAAAAGCAAGTTGGATTTAAATATAAAAGCAGCCAACGGAAACAGATTCTAGACCTTTCTCCGTCCTTCTCACTTCGTATTGGGGCTAGTTTAGGAGATGGAAAGAGAATCAGGTTTTGGAAGGACATTCGGTGGGGAGAAAGCCTTTATAGTGCCATTATCTTCAAGGACACTTTGTTAAGGAGGTTCCATCATTATCATATACAAAGGAGAGTCTCTCTTTTTTTGTATCAATAACGATGAATTTATTAAAAAGAGAGGGAAGAAATGGTTCCCCAAGGAGGGGAAACCAGAAAAAAACAATAAAGTATAATAGCTAAGATAGGAGAAAAGGAAATAAAAACAGTCTACATGTAACACTCCCCCCATGGCCGAGACCCAAAAATCTGGCTTACATATGAATCACAGTTTCCCAGCATCTAATAAGATCACTCCAACTGATTTCTTTGAACTCCGACAGAATACTAACCCATGATGCAACTAAACTCAAGATAGTTTCAATGATCGCCCCCAAGCTTCTACTCTTATCTTCAAAGATTCTCATGTTCCTCTCCCCCCCAGATACTCCACAAGATGGTGAAATACACAGTCCTATACATAATGTCCTTTTTTCCTAAGTGAGGGAAAAACCCACTGATTAAGCATGTCCAGAGCCAAATATGTTTCCACCCAATCAACTCCCACTAATCTAATATAAAATCGCCAAATCTGTCTCGCCCACCAGCACCCGATAAAAAGATGGTCCACCGTTTCTCCCATACTCAAACACAGTGGACACACCTGAGGAGACAAAGCCATAAACGGTCTCCTCTTTTGTATCCTGTCTGTAGTGTTGATCCGATAAAGCAAGGTTGTCCAAACAAAGGCTTTCACTCTAGGAGGGGATTTAGCATTCCATAACAAAGACGTGGAGAACTTAGGAGGTGCAAGATGTTGTTCACCACCAAGAATAGACCTGAAAGACCTAGTAGAAAAACTCCCACAAGGCTCAAGACAACACACTCTAGAATCTGTAAGGGCATCATCAATAACCACATAGCTAAGAAGGTGGAATAGGGATGCTAATTCTTCCAAGTCAACCGGCCTAGGGTCACGAATAAACGGACGATTCCAAGAAAGACCTGAAATAGACCAGCTAAGGACATCGGATACTAGAGACTCTTTGTGGAAAGAGATACGGAAGATTTTTGGAAATTTAGAAGCTAAAGTACAGTCCCACCACCAAGGATCCAACCAAAAGCGAATAGACTTGCCCAACGCAACAGAAAATCTCACAAACTTACAAAAAATATGAAACAATCCAGCAATTGCCTTCCAAAGACTACCTGATGGGATTTTAGCCGTTTGATTAACATCCCAGCCGTTCTTGTGAGTTCCACAAAGGAGAGTCTCTCTTGGAAAGTTCCTTTGACTTTGAGAAGGGCTCCCCATCCTATAGAGATAGAACCAACCTCTTCTCTTTTAAAATCTCTCGAAATTTCTCTATTGATCATTCTACTGTGGATCATAAAAACTGATCCCTCCATGTTCTCCTTCATTCATGCCTCGGTTGAGGGTAATCCTCTGCCTTGTTTTAATCCTCCACCTTGTTTTAATTTTGAAAAGAATTAACATTTTTAATGTTCTTCGAAGGTGGAGACAGTTTATGGCCATCTCTCCCCAAGTCTGTGCTGCAGGAGGAAGAAAGTATTAGCCATAATTTCATCTTATTGTAAGATGTCTAGGGATGTTTAGAACGTCTCCTATTTTATGAAGATTGTGGGTAGAACAAAATAGGAGATTCTTTAAGGAAAAAAAAAAGTAATATGTGGTGAAATTGTAGATAAGTTCCCGTTTGAGACAGCTTCTTGGGATTCAGTTTTGGAGGAGTTTAAGAAATATTTACTCGATTCTATTATGAGAGATTGGAGGCATGTGCCCTTTCAAGGCACACATTTTGATAAATTATTGCCAAATGGTCAGCAGCACCTCCATTAGAGTTCTTGATCCTTAATTTTGATAGCTGCTTCCTTGATGGCTCAAGCAGACATGAAATTGGAGGAGTGTTTAGAGATGAGAATTGCTTCAATATGCATAAATACTCTGGCCCAACTGATGAAGGGACTGGAATCAGGGATGAAGCAGAAACCTTGTTGTTTGGCTTGAAGGAGACAAAGAGACGAGACAGGGCATGGTGAGTCTATTTACAGAAGGAGACTCCTTGGCCATTATTAATTGGGCCAAAGTTAGGGGTGCTCGCTCATGGAATTTTAGGAATTGCATCAGGCAGTAGGATTTTTGAGGTTAGAACGTACGTAAATTTTCGGTGGATGAATATATTGAAGGATGATGTGGCAAGTTCCTTAACCAAAAAAGGAGTGGATAGAGCTGAATGATCCTTGGAGAGGAGGAGGATACTCGGTTTCAGCCTATTAAATCCTGTTCTTTCCTTTTAGTGCAGGGACTCATCTCAAATCCTTCACTTTGCTTTCATGTACAGCAACTCTTTTTCTCAATAGTCTGTTTGTAACTTATATAAAAAGAAAAAAATAGAGAAAAAAAAAAAAAGAAAGAACATATATCAGCTCGAATAGAGTAACGGATTATTTCACTTAGTCACCTACAAATGAAAAGGCTTCACGACACAAGCTTTTTAACAAAAGGATTTGAATCAAAGCCTTAAGCGAACAATTGTGTTTAGTGAAATAAATAACAAAAAAAAAATACTTTAATACATAATTGTATGTTAAATGATATTTTGTATTGATAAATAATGGATATAAAAAAAAAATAGGAGGGTTACTTCATCTTTAAAGTTCCACTTAAATTTAAAAAGTTGGTGCCTGCTTCATGCAAACGAAGTTCTAGAAGCATTTTCCCTCCTACTTTAACAAACTAGGAGGGAAACACTTTCGGGTTCAAAAGCACTTCCTAAGCCTTACGAAGCTGAGACAAACATTGTTGAAATCATATGCTCAAATTTTTCATACTGATGCAGGAATGTTGTTCTTTTTTTCTTTTCTTTTGAGCCCCTCTCTTGGATAGAAGTCTAATTTTGCGAGGGTTGCACACATAAAAATATGAGGCCCTTGTTAATTTACATGACCATAGTTAATCTTATAGGAATGATAATAATGTGAACTGTAAGGCTTGGTACATTCTACTAAAAAACTCTTATAATGCATAAATAAGTAACTTTTGGGTTAGAATTTTGTCCTGTGGCCTTCAATTTCGATTCTATATTTTTCCTTTTTTTTGCTCAACAAGGAAATCATTGTAGTATTTTAGTGTTTGACATGTCGGCGACATGTCTGGAAATGTCATTGACATGTCATCCAAAATGGATTGGGCGACATGAGATACCACGGGAAATCGCCTATGTCGATTTTCCCTGTTGTTGCCAACACATGTCGGCGATATGTCGCCAATTTACAGAAAATTTCGCAACATTTGGGGGAAATGTCGATCATTTCAATAGATATTTCCCCCTTTCTCTCCTTCCCTCGTTTCTTTCAAACAACCTCTTTGAAACTAGTTTTTTTTCTACTTCCAATTAGATTTGTGGATATAGAAACACAAATCTAACGTACCCTGGAGTAGAAGATTGAAGATTCAATGGTTGATCATTCAGACCTTTTTAATGGCGAACTCGAAATCGAAGACGGTGCTCATGGTGGAAGCAAAGGGATTCGAATTTGAAAGAAAGAACTTTAGCGGAAGAGAAGCGTTAAGGTTCACCTAGAGATACAAGAAGAAGGTGGTGGATATCATGGTGCCGTTGGAGGATTGCGAATGGATCGTGCAGGGTTTTGAGAAGTGTTTAAAAGGTGAGAGGGAGCAGTTCGTAGTAGGATCGAGAAAAACCGTTTTCTCGGTTTTGGTGTTGGAGGTGAGGAAAAACAGCAATGTTAGATTCATCAAACTTGTGGAAATCAGAAGGCATGGCTGGCAGCTCTAGCTGTATTTGCTTTCCAGAGGGGAAGAACGGGAAAGGATGGAAGGATGTACAGCAATGGCTGATTCGGAGAGTGGGAAGCGACAGTCCGGGGGTTGATGGTCAACATGCTACACCTGGTATCTTTAATTCGAAATTTGCCGTAGCTCGTCCGGAACTGGGAGCCATTAAAAAAGGGGGTGGGTATGGCGGCGAAGGAGGTAGTAAGGAAGCCGTGGGGCCAGGTTCAATTCAGTCCTGGAAGCGATGGTTCGGCAGATACGGTGGTGTGCGATGGCTAAGACTTGTCGATTAATCTAGAAATTCTGGGTCATTGTCTAGTGGGAAGATTTGAGGGGGAATGCCCCAAATCGGAGAAGTAAGGGAATGAGTGGAGAAGAATTGGAAAGGGAGCAAGGACGTAGGAATTGATGAGACTTCAGAAAATGTATTTTTATTTCCCTTCAGGGACAAGGAGGAAGCAAGGGAGGTGTTGGAGAAAAGTAGCAGGCATTTTGGCCCGTTTTGTTTGATGCTCGATCAATGGAGTCCGGTGCGGGGAGTGAGCCGGAAGGAACCAAGGACGACTGCATTTGGGTGAGGGTGGTGGGAGTACCTCTGGATCTTTGGACGGATAAGGTGTTCAGATCGTTAGGGGAGCTGTATAGCCGTTTCGATCGCCCGGACACAAGAACGGAGAACAGAACGGAGCTTCAATGGATTCGTTTGCAAGTGAGAAAACCGTAGTGAAGGAAGAGGAATTGATATTTGTTCCTGAGAAATGGTCTAGAGTCCTTCCAGTGTGTGGTTTGGTGGGAAGAAAAACCCCTTCGAAGGTGTAGGCTTGAAACAACTTCTTGTTTCTCTCAGGCTGGTTTTACCAGCAAAAATGGTTTGGAGAAGAAGGATGATGATGAGGTGGAGGGGAGAGAAGGAGGGGGCCACGTGGCGCTCAAAGAGGATTTCTCCAAAAGGGAAGTGGCGGACCCTCTTGGGAAGGGAAACAAGTGGAGACAGGTGGTGGGGCCCGAGGAGAGGAACATTTGAATTCAAATGCCTTTGGGAAATGTGATAGGAGTGGGTGGATGGCAGCTGGCGTCAGATCAGGTGAAGGGGATTGTTTGGAAATTCAATTAAAAGGCTTTGGACACGGCCCACGATTGGGAGGGAATCAGACCGAAGGGGGTCAGACTTTTATCTCGATGGGCTAGATCGGTCAAGGACCATTGGGAGAAGTCTCAACTCCTTTTATTGTCAGGCTTGGGACGCTTGGCCTGGATTCGTTGGGGAGTTCGGAGAGGAGGCCCTTTTCTATTAAATTTGAGCCAGTCCATTGTTTTAAGGGAGAAGGCGAGAGGCTAGTTCTTCTCAGCAAAGAGAGGGCGGAAGGAGGTGAAAGACAAAGCGGTTCAGACGCTCCAAAGGGCTTCGAAGTGGATTGGGAATTCTCAAGCTCAGCGAAGAGGATTCTTCTAGCAGGGGTGAAGAAAGGATCGGAGGAGGAGGGGTTAAGCGAAGCTAATAGGGCAGAGGTGTTATCAGCAGAAGGCGATTTATAGGCGGTGGGAGGAGAGGAAAAGTCAGAAGCGAGCCTTACCAGTAAATATGGTTGTATCGGACATTCGGAGAAGATGAGGGAAGGCAGAATAGGATTGTCGAAGGTCCAAGAGGTGGTGTTTATGGACAGCGAAATGGTCGAGAAGATGAGGCGGAAGATTAGATCTCTGTCGGAGTTTCCTTCCTCTTCTATGTTTTTTGCTACTCGAAGGTTTTCAGGGGACAATATCACAGCATTAGGGGATTTGTTGGACAGTTCGTCGGCTGAAGAAGGGAGTGACTATAACATGACTAATAGGGTCTGGAAGCTGGGCGAGAGGGAAGAGGAGGAAAGTTCAGGGTCGGAGGAAGGGATTAATTCTAGCGTTATTTGCTTTACTGAGAGATGCAGGGATGAGGAAGTTTCAGGCGAAGATGATTTGTTGGAATCAGAAAAGGTGATAGGACCTATTCCGTTAGCTTGTTGCTCAGAATCAGAATATCTTCAGGTGAAGAACAGAGAACTAGATGAATTGTTGGTGAATTTTTCGTCAGTTTGTGTGGACGAGGACTTCGAAGGTATGTCGGAATGGGTGTTAAAGATGATTTCTCGATTTGGGGGTTTTATAGGAGTTTCTTGGGAAGGATTCGAGGGTCAAGCCTTTGAGCTATTTTCTGCTATAGAAAAAAGACACCTGGATAAGATAAGGAGCAACAAAAACGTTGAGGGAATTAAAGAAACTGAACTGGAATTTGAAAGAACCAGTCAGTCCTTGTAAAAAGATAGGGGATTCTCCAGGAGGGAGTTCAAGGAAAAAAGGGGGTAAGTCAGGTTTTTGATGAAGATAAAAATTTTGAGCTGGAATGTGAGAGGGGTGGGAATTAAAGATAAAAAGGTGATGATAAAAGGTGCTATGGGGGAGTGGAAGGCTGATGTAGTAATGCTTCAGGAGACTAAGTTGCATGTAGTGGATAAATCAGTAATGCTTCAACTGTGGGGACATAGAAGAGCGGATTGGGTGTATAAACCAGCTTCGGGGACTTCAGGGGGGATGCTATTAGCTTGGAAGGCGGAAATGTTCCAATTAATCCATTCGGAGGTTGGAACATACTCTATTTCAGTGGTGTTGAAGGAGTTAGGAGTGAATGGGGGGAATCTGAAGATGATATCTACTGTGTATGGTCCTAATGACCACTCTCTTCTTCAGGTTATGTGGGAGGAGTTGGAGAGGTATTGGAGGGGGTAGGACATCCCATGGTGTATAGGAGGAGATTTTAATGTTAACAGATTTTGTTCTGAGAGATCCAGTTGTGTCAGATTGGATGCGTACATGAGTAGCTTTACGGACTTCATAGATAGGAAGCTTCTATTGGATGTTCCGTTGTTGGGTACAGAGTTTACTTGGACGAATAATCAAGAGAACCAGATTAGTTTAAAGCTCGACAGATTTTTAATTTCAACTGAATGGGAGGAAGCCTTTGCAGAGGTTCAAGCGGTCTCTTTGGCTAGGCCAACATCTGATCACATGCCGATTTTGCTGCTAAATGAGGATAGGGTGGACAGAAAGAGTCCTTTCAGATTTGAAAATATGTGATTGGATGAAGAAGGGTTTGTGGGACTGGTTAAAGAATGGTGGGATAGTTTCCAGGTGGCAGGGTCTCCAAGTTTCATGTTGTGTAGGAAATTGAAACTGTTGAAGGAAGATATCAAGAAATGGAACAAGGAGAAGTTTGGGAGGGTGGAAAATAGGTTGGGAAAGTTATTAGAAAAAATACAGCATTTGGATGGGGTGAAGGACAAAGGAGAGATGAGCAGGCCAAAAAGAATGGAGAGAGAAAATCTTAAAAAGGAGTTTGAAAGGGTGGCAAAATTAGAGGAAATCAGTTGGAGGCAGAAATCAAGGGCTTTATGGTTAAGAGAAGGAGATAAAAATACCAAATTCTTCCACAAGATGGCGAG